>SNQJ01S0058190.1:33176-43373 GCA_010110895.2 Picea sitchensis
CAAGCTATCGTCAGCATGCATCATCAACGAATCATGTCAAAAATATATCCATAATCATATCATATAATCAGATGCACTAATATCACATATAAAACAATCAAACCCCAATGGTTCAGTCCCCGACTTGATCCGAAGTCCAAGGGTTCCATCAATGCCTCTACATCCTCAAGGTCCAAAATCTTGCACACTCAGTAAAACCGAGTCAATAACACCTGTCTATGTCAATGAATAAAAACAACATGACATCAACCCACAATACTTCATAATCAAAATCAATGTTTTAATAGCATAATAATCCGGATCACTTGCGAGCAAGTGTCCTCAAAGAATAAGTTCGCTCAGTGCACAAGAGAAAAATGTTACAATGTGACATAAGTGTTGGGTGCAAAATGTATATCACGGAACAAGCTGGACATGCAAAATGAAAAATGTGAATCCCCGACTTCATAATTGTTGGGTGAAAAATGTATATCACAGAACAAAGTGGACATGAAAAATGAAAAATAATTATAAATTTCAATAATTAATTGAATAAAATTTAACAATACATTATCAGATATTAATAATGAATATGATATTTAATATTAATATTATAGGATAGATATCACAAATTTAATTTATAATTTATTTATTAATATTAATATAAAATAGTATATACAATTATATATCCATTTTAACCGTAGAGTCAAGAAGGATCAATTTCTAGGTACAAACCTTTATTATCATAAACAAAATCAAAATTTCCAAAATTCCAAATTTACAATTAAAAACAATAAAAGTGTTATAGCATTATATAAATTACTATAAATATTGGTACAATGTTATAATATTTTATAAATTATTAAATCTCATGTTGTGGTCTATGGGGTCAGACTCTTGATACATAACCATGACTATAAATGTGAACCCGCGACTTCGCCAACCCGCCACTCCATAATTGTTGGGTGCAAACTATATACAACGAAAGTGTTGGGTGCAAAATATATATCACGGAACAAGCTGCACAGAAAAAATGAAAAATAAAAATAAATAGAAGGATCAATTTCTAGTTACAAACCTTTATTATCATAAACAAAATCAAAATTCCAAAATTCTTAATTTACATTTAAAAACATTAAAAATAATATTGCATAAAATTTAAATAATTTTTTATACTATTATTTAAGTAAAAAGTGTTATAGCATTATATGAATTACTATAAATCTTGGAACAATGTTATAATATTCTATAAAATACTAAATCTCATGTTGTTGTCGGTAGGGGTCGCTCATGATACATAAGCATGACTCTAAATGTGAACCCACTCGGCAACTCGCGACTCAGTAATTGTTGGGTGCAAAATGTACATCACAAAACAAGCTGAACATGAAAAATGAAAAATGTGAACCCGAGACTCCGCCAACCCACGACTTCGTAATTGTTCGGTGCAAAATGTATATCACGGAACAAGATGGACATGAAAAATGAAAAAAAAAATAAAAATTCAATAATTAATTGAATTAAATTTAACAAAACATTATCACATATTAATAATGAATACGATATTTAATATTAATATTATAGAATAGATATCATAAATTTAATTTATAATTTATTGATTAATATTAATATAAAATAGTATATACAAGTATATACAAACCTTTATTATCATAAACAAAATCAAAATTCCAAATTTTCAAATCTACATTAAAAATAATATTGAATAAAATTTAACTAATTGTTTATATTATTCTTTAAGTAAAAATTGTTATAGCATTATATAAATTACTATAAATTGTTATAATATTTAATAAAATAATAAATATCATTATGCGGTTGTTTGGGGTCAAACTCGTGATACATAACCATCACTATAAATGTGAACCCGCGACTCCGCCAACCCGCTACTACTCTGTAATTGTTGGGTGCAAAATGTATACGACGGAAGTGTTGGGTGAAAAATGTATACGAAGGAAGTGTTGGGTGCAAAATATATATCACAAAACAAGCTAGACATGAAAAATGAAAAATAAAAATAAATAGAAGGATCGATTTCTAGGTACAAACCTTTATTATCATAAACAAAATCAAAATTCCAAAATTCCTAATTTACATTTTAAAACATTAAAAATAATATTGAATAAAATTTAGTTAATTGTTTATACTATTCTTTAAGTAAAAAATGATATAGAATTATATGAATTACAATAAATCTTGGTACAATGTTACAATATATTATAAATTACTAAATCTCATGTTGCGGTCGGTCGGGGTAGGAGTCGTAATACATAAGTATGACTATAAATGTGAACCGCGACTCAACAACCCGTGACTCAGTAATTGTTGGGTGTGAAATGTATATGACATGAAAAATAAAAATAAATTTGAATAATTAATTGAATAAAATTTGACAAAACATTATCACATATTAATAATGAATAAAATATTTAATATTAATATTATAGGATAGATATCAAAAATTTAATTTATAGTTTATTTATTAATATTAATATGAAATAGTATATACAAGCATATATACATTTTAATTCTACAGTCAAGAAGGATCAATTTCTAGGCACAAACCTTTATTAGTCCCTTCTATAGGCATAGAGGGACTATAGCGATCGATAAATTGTTGACCTGGCATTAGCTTGTGCGTTGACTAGAAATATTTGCCTATTGTCTATTGTTGGAACAAGGGAAGTGAAAACATCGATTTTAATATAGTAAAAAGTATCATGTTTGTCAAGATCTGATTGGACAAAGGATTGGAGGTCTTATTTCCTCCTTCGCTATTCCCAATGTAAAATATGTTTTCATTTCCAAAGTATTTGGTAGTATATGGTAATTTTTGAATCATAAATTTTGTTATGCATTTGTCGAAAGTGGATTAATGCTACCATTAATTCGAATGTTTGGTTTAGCATTTTATGCTAGGTAAATTTATGGCAATGTTTGATATGGTGGCATATCCAAAGTTTGTCTTTGTAATACATTCTCTAGTGTTCGAACTATTGTTACAAAAAATATATTAATTTATTTGGGATACGTCAGAGACCTGCCACATTGAATTTTATTCTGAAATGTTTACAGTGCATTTATGACAGACTTAAATGTTTACCTAATAGGCTTGGTAGTGTTGAATGGTTACTTAACAAGCTTGTTACAAGACATTTTCTTCCATTTTTAAAATTTATATGCACCAGCGACATTGTTGGTTCACTGGTCCATGCTTGCTTTTTTCATCACACTAATTTCTTATTTGCATGTTCTCATTGTTTTTACTTGCCTATTCGTGTTGTTGCAGTTTGCACGTTTGGGTTTCTGCAGTCGTGATTGGAAGAGCCTCATTCCTGGGGGGGTGGTTGATGCTTGTTCCTTTCTTCATTGTATGATGTTTATTGTTGCTTGATTCGACTTTGCAGGGTTCCGGTCTTGAGCTTGCACTTGGGCCTTTTGGTTATTTTTGGCTGGGTTCTTATTTGGTTCTTTTTCTTGTTTGCCCAGGGTTTTCAATGTTGGGATGTTGCATCTGCGATTGGATCTCTGGTTACATTTTTGTTCACTTTGGTTTGCATAGAATACTATTAAGATAAAATAACAGACTAAAGAATTTCAGGCGATGTAAATTGCATCTGTTACGTGTTGAAACATAGTTTGTCGTCCTGAAAATATATTTCATAGCTATCGATGCGTTTTCCATGGATTCTGTGTTACTATGGTTTCATAGTTATGAGAGTGCCTTTTGTTGTATGGGAGATATAATTGTTCTCTACCTTTTACTTTCCTATTGTAAACTGTGTTTGGCTCTAGTTTGTCGTGTTTCTGTGGTCATTCCAAGCGATCGTGTTTCTGTGGTCATTCCAAGTGACCGTGTTTCTATTCGGTGTATACATTAGCTTTGCCAAATTAGTTTTCATTAAAAAAAGGCCTCCTGGACATAAGAGAATGCAATTTATGAAATTATAGGTTTCCTGGACAACATAGGTTAATGATCGCGACTTCTAGGGATGGCGGGCTGAAAATTGGGCTTATTAAGATAAAATAATAGAGTAAAGAATTGCAGACGATGTCAATTGCATCTGTTACGCTTTGAAATAGAGTCTGTCGAGCTCAAAATATATTTCATAGTTGTCAATGATTTTTCCATGGATTTTGTGTTACTATGGTTTCATAGTTATGAAATTGCCTTTTATTGTGTGGGAGATATAGTTGTTCTCTCCCTTTTACTTCCTTGTTGTAAACTACGTTTAACTCTAGTTTCTCGCGCTTTTGTGGTCATTCCAAGTGACTACAGTTCAATTTCATACTATGACAGGTCGTGTGTGGTCTATACATTAGCTTTCTCGAATTAGTTTTCTTTAAAAAAAAACCTCCTGGACAGAAGAGAATGCAATTTATAAAGTTATAGGTTTCCTGAACAACATAGGTTAATGATTGTGGGTTCTCGGGGTGGCAGGCTAAAAATTGGGCTTTCGTTCTTCCATGCCCTGCAAATAGCACAAAGAGTTATGCGATCGTTTCGATTGGCTGTCATTCAATTGCATACTTAGCCAGTTTTATGGACGCGACTTGGAGTATAGGTGGTATCGAACTATGGTGTATACATTACCATTTCCAAATTAGTTTTCTTTAAAGGAAGGGCTCTTGGACATAAGACATTGAGATTTATCAAATTATAGGTTTCCTGGACAACATAAATTAAACATAGGAAATATGTAATTTTGTAAAGTAGATATATAAAGCATGCACGGAGCCCTCGTCCCATACTTAGCTAGTTTTTGCATCGCGGATTCTCGGGGTGGGCGGATGAAAATTGAGAATCAGAGAGTTCCCCGATATACAAATTGACCATCGGACTTGTGGACTATTTGAATTTGAAGGCCGTCATGTCCAAAAAAAATAGCATTGTCAAAATAGTTTACTTTACGTATGTCATTTTACATACCTTGGTGGACAAAAAGACACACAAAAAAAATAGTAAGCATTTTTTGGATCACGGGTTCTTGGGGTGGCGGGCTCTAACTTCGGCCACTATTGTTCATGTCCTACAAATAGCATGGATAGTTCCGCGATATACAAATAGATGATCGGACTTGCAGACTATTTGAATTTCAAGGGCTCATGTGCAAAAAAAATAGCATTCTCGAATTACTTTTCTTTACGTACGTTCTACATACGCTCGTCGAAAAAAACTAAAAAATAGTAGTAACATCTGTTACATAGGGTTCCATCCCCGCTACATTCAACGCTTCCCAATACACATTAAATATGCTTTCAAAAGTTAGAATCGACCAGACAAGTTCGAAAACATGGGCTTTAATAACTGGAAAGCTTGAGGAAATTTCCCCTTAAAATAAATAGACAGGCTAATATTCAACCCTTCCTTGTTTTTAATTTTGAACAGGTAGGGAAAGCTGAAGACTTGAACACAATGTAGTTCCGCGGTTATTAGATACTCAATTTGCATTCTTGCTATGGCTTCTGCCAATGAGTTGTCCATCATATATGACCTTCATTATAGGTTGTCAGATGTTTTTTCCCCTTTACTCAAATAATAAAATTGTCATTGAATTTGAAGAACATTGAGTACTAAAGTGGCTTACCTATGAAAGTGCCTTTTTTCCAACATTTTGAATTTGTGATTTTTTTTATTTTTTTTGCTTCTGCAGTTTTAGTTTTCTTAAAAGCTTCAACATAGTTCACGAACGTGTCGCCCAGAGAGGGATTGGTGTCATGTCCCTCTTTAATATTGTGCATTTCAAAGTGATGGGATTTAATAACTGAAAAGCTCGAGGAAATTTCCCATTAAAGTGAATAGATAGGCGAATATTATGGGATCTGGTAATTTCTTTTTGCCTACATTTTGAAGTTACGAAAATAGTGTTTTTTTTTTTGTTTTGTTTCTGTAGTTTTAGTTTTCTTCAAAGCTTCAACATAGTTCATGAACGTGTTGCCCACACAGGCCTTCACGTCATGGCCCTCTTTAATATTGTGCATTTCGAAATGATGGTCTCTAATAATTGGAAAGCTCGAGGAAATCTTCCATTAAAACGAATAGACAGCCGATTATTATGGGATCTGGTAATTTTTTTTTGCCTACATTTTGAATTTGCGAAAATACTTTTTATTTTATTTTTTTTGCTTGTGCAATTTTAGTTTTCTTAAAAGCTTCAACATAGTTCACGAACTTGTGATCTATAGAGGCCTTCACGTCATGTCCCTCTTTATTATTGTGCATATCTTAGATTTCATATTTGAGAATATGCTCGGATATGGGAATTTTAATATGTCCTGCTAGTCACTATTCAACATACATATTCAAAAAGATTGGCATTAATAACTAAAAATATTGAGAACATCTGTCATTAAAAGGAATCAACACAAAATGTATAGAAGACCATCCAACCTTTCTTTTAAATACTTATTGCCATTTCTCTCTATCATCAAAGAGTTGTGCTTTAGGGTGCCTTCGTTATAATGTTCCTAGTCATGGACATGTAAGACAACTTAGAGATGCGATCGAGGGGCAGATGAAAGAACAGAGACTAGTTTTATGTGACGTGAGATTTGAGTAAAAAAAAACTCTATTATACAAGAGAAACTCAAAGAGGACGAAAAAAAAAAGAACAAGTATGTTTGGTGTTCTCCTTGTGTTCGATTCTTTGGTTGGTTGAAAAGGCTGCCTAGAAATTTGTTTGTTGAACTTCTTTGTTTTATTGTTTTACAGACGATCAAATATAAGGAGAATACTAGTCACTATATACTTGAATTTTTTTCCCCTGCCTTAACTGTTGTGACATAAAATGACTTCGTTCACTTTGAAATCAGCCTAAATCACATTTMTAAGTTGTCTTGGATGTGAATGCTCAGGAATATTGAAAAGAAAACACCTAAAACCCCAACTTTTCGATGGAAAAAGGAAATTAATACTTGACAAAGAATGGAATGTTGAATAAGCATCCATTGCAAGCAGGCCATATCTGGAAGAAACAAGGTATTCAAAAAACTGGGATAGATGTACTTCGCAACACCAATTAAGTACAAAACCCAAAATTGATATTCAACTCGTTTTTTACGAATAAAGAGTTTGAACGTCAAGAAAAGTGTGAAGAATCTTCATCAATGTACATATCTTTAATTGGTCGATGACAGGAGAAATCATAATCGTTGTCGCAAATAGACTCAGTTGTATTTTGTAACACACCTTATTTGAATATAGAATAATTTCGGTTTATTTCTTAATAGTATTTTCCAATTTCTAGTATTTGTTTTAATTGTATTTTGTACCTTCTTCCCCTGTGTCGTTAAACATGAAGGACAAGATTTTGTTTCTGTTGCTCACTACTTCAATCTAAATAAAGCCTGGTTTGTTCTTTCTTTACATTTTACATGTAAAAATACTTTTTCATAGGCCATACTTATGTGGCACCGACTCTGTATTTAAAGAAAGAAATTGGAGGACCTATTCTTCTCCCATTCTTCGGGTTCTGTAAATAGAATGAATTCATGAGTTACAACAAGGCAGTTGAACTGTTGACACAATGTTCCTGTGAAGTATGTTGGATAAATTGCAGCTTGTTCTATTTGATAATATCCGTGCATATATACTAATATCATTACTATTGGAAAAAATACAGAAAACTTCCTCTTCGACAAAGCTTAGGAAGTTATGTTTGGGTTTGCAGTATTAAACAAATATGTCCAGTGTTCCATCATATACATGTTCCTGCCTAGGAACTTCCGTAGTTTGCAATTTATGCTTTAATTACTTAAAGTCACATCAAATTTTGATTGCCTTTAATTTAATTTAGATATTGATGTTTATGGAGAGCTATCATTTGCTGATGTCATTGCAACGAATACAAGATGAATAGATGATAAGGAATTTATGTCGTTGAGACCACAATGCAAATTCATGTTTCTTGTTGCGCTATGTACATCTTACACTCAAATTTTTCCTGGTTTCAAGGAAATTTGAGAGCCAAAGAGCATCTTTCAAATTGGGAGATCATTTGCATTTGAAACATAAACAATCCATTAATACATATTACTATGAATACTATTCAGATAAATGTGAAAAATTTCTCCATTGATAGATACTAGTATGAATATTATTGAAATATATATCAAAACTTCGTCTTGGCCAATACTTAACCAGTTATCTAGACACCAGTCCCCGGGTTCGTGGTATCCAACACCTATGTCCTCTGTTTCTTCATATACATGTTGCAGGCAAAGAACTTCACTGATGTGCACTTAATGCTTTTACTAGTGAGAAGCTAGTAGAGGTTCGAAAACATTGCCATTAATAAACGTAAAAAAAATGTTTTCCCAACTCTCAGATACTTATCTCTTTTCCCATTTTTCTTTTCATGTTCATTATGGATTTTTGGTTTTATACTTAGTCATCTTTCTATGTACGGTAGGCTGACATGTCTTCATCTCCATCTATATCCTTGTGAGATAGATCTGACCGACCGCTGTTCCATTCCATACTTAGCCAATTTTATGCCCGTCGTTGTGGGGTCGGTGCTTGCAAGCCCAACTGCTTATTGTTCCGCTATATACACCTTGCACTGAAAACATATGTGGTCTACAATTCTACTGCAGGTTCCTCATATACATTAACTTCGTTCAAAGTATATGTTGTTGATATGCATCCCTAGAAACTTCGTGTCCTTCCTGACATACATCAACAATGGTCTTACCAGTGACAAGTGGACACAGTGCTATGAAAGATACTTCAGTGATCTGCAATTCTTGCCTTAACATCTCCATCTATATCCTCACATGACGAATCTGACCAACCACTATTCCTTTTCATACTTAGCCAATTTTATGCCCGTCATTGCAGGGACGCCGCTTACGAAATGAGCTGCTTATCGTTCCACTATATACATCTTGCACTCAAAACATCCGTGATCTACAATTCCACCGTAGGTTCCTTGTATACATTAAGTTCGTTCAAGGTATATTTTTCTTCTTTCCATTCCCAGAAACTTCGTGTCCTTCCTCATATACATCAGCAATGCTCTTACTAGTGGCAAGTGGATAGAGTGGCACGAAAGATACTTCCATGATCTGCACTTTATGCGTTAACTGGTGAGAACTCAGTAGGCATTCAAAATAATTTACATTAATAAGAAAACACTAGATGTTCTTCTGCAAGATACTTGGTTCTTTTTCCCTTCTCTTCTTCCCATGTATTATCTAGAATTCCACTACGAACTTCTCCATCCTTTTCCCCTTATTTTCTTCCTGTGTATTATGAGACTATAAAATATGGACATGATATTTTATAGAACATGTACAAATTATGCACTCCATACCTAGCGACATTTTGGATCATGGGTTCTCGGCCGGGTGGGCGGGCTCAAAATTGGGCCTCCATTGTTCTGTGCTCTACAAATAGCACCCCGATTGTGATATACAAATTGACAAGCGCACCTGCGGACTGACTAACTCAACATTGCACTTCTATTGTTCTGTGTCCTCCAAACAATGCTCCCAGTTCTGCGATATAGAAATTGACAGACGGAGTGTAGGACTAGCAGGGTGGATATTGCCATTGTTTACGGATGCTAATCCCTATGAAGTATCTAACAATATCTAAAAAAATATTTTATTTTTTATTTTTTCCCTGTATAACATTATCTAAAAAATTATTTTGAATACTAAAATAGCACTTAGTAGTGATAGCTGGACACAGAGGTACGAATCAGTTGGGATTGCACTCTCTGCAATATACAAATTGACTACCGGATTCTGACATCATCCGCTCTTCCATGTTACATATTATGCATTCCAATGTTCGAAACGATACAATTAGAAGGTCCGGGCCTCGCCTCCTTTGCTGACACTTTCTAAGCCTATTTTGGATCCTCTTGTTTCCCGGTTCACAAAATATGTAGCTCCAGTTTTGGTGGGTTTACATATTTTTTCTCCATCTATATAATCAGACAGCGAATACGACCGACTGTTGTTGCTTTCGATGATTTTGATATGTTTTTCCGTTATATACATATTCCACTCTAAATTTCTGTGATCTACAATTCCACTGCTAACTACTCTGTTCTTTTTCCTTTTTTTTTTCTTCCGGTGTATTATGGGACTATAAAGTATGCACATGATATCTTATAGAGTATGTACTAATTCCCATGATATTTTATAGAGCATGTACAAATTCTGCATTCGATATCTAGCGACATTTTGGAT
>SNQJ01S0058191.1:0-13854 GCA_010110895.2 Picea sitchensis
GAGTTGGTATTATCCTTTACTCACCTACAGGAAAAATTCACAACTTCTCCTTCAGGTTAGAATTCGCTTGTACCAATAATGTTTCTAAGTTTGAATCCTTGTTGTTAGGTATCGAGAATGATTATAATCTGGGTTGTTTTCATCTTATCGTATTTGGTGATTCAAAGCTTGTTGTCAATCTCATTAGAAATATTTATAATCATAACAACAAGATGATGAAAAGGTACACTCGGTTTGTTTAGGCCTTGATATCAAATATGTTATCCTTTAACATCACTCATATAAAAAGGGAACTCAACACAATGGCTAACAGGTTAGCAGTTTTTTTTGCTTCTCCCACTCGACAGTTATTTCCATAGATACTTGATTTCACTTTGATGTCTCTGTATCATCCGCATATTCCTGAAAATGTTGAGTCATGGAAATGTTTCCAAAATGACGATAGTATATGTGTTTTCTTACATAATGAACCCCTTAAGCCTAAGGAAGTGATTTCTATTGAAAATGATAAGATTTTGAAGTGCTTGATTCCTCTTGAGAGTTCATTCTCAATGAGTGTTGCTGGAAAAAATAAAATTCTTCAGAAGAGGAATCATAAAGGAAAGTTGGAGACATTGTCTCCGTAAACACTGGAACCTCATATTATCCCAAGATTTGTAAAATAGGAGCCTAGTGTTGACAAGAAGAAAAAGGAAAATTCATGGAATTATTCCTTGAATTCAAGGATTTCTTTGCTTGGTCGTATGAGGATATTCATGGTTTTGATCCCAATGTCATCCAACATGCCATTCCTATCAAGGAAGAGACGAAAATAGTAAGGAAAAGACAAAGACCTGTAAACTCTACCCTTGAAGCTACCATCAGAAAGGAAGTTGAAAAATCACCAAAGGCTCAAATCATCTTCACATCAAAGTATTTTGAATGGGTCTCAAATCTAGTTCCCGTACGGAAGAAATCTGGTGAGATCGGGCTATGTGTCGACTTTTGTGATTTAAATAGAGATAGTGTTAAAGATAACTTTCCACTTCCTAGCATGGAATTGATCTTGCAACAGGTGGTTGGGTCTCAAATGATGTCCCTACTTGATAGTTTTTCTGGGTATAATCAAATAATATTCAAGAGAGATGACAAATATAAAACCACATTTACCACCCGATGGGGAACCTTTGCTTATGAGTGCATGCCTTTTGGCTTATCTAATGCAGGTGCCATGTTTCAGAGAGCTATACAGATAGATTTCGACAATTTGATCATTAATATAGTTCATATTTATATTGATGACTTAACTGTATATTTCAAGAACCAGTCAGATCATTTTGGTCATATTAGGAAATTCCTTATGCATTGCAAAGAATTTGGTATTTCATTGAATCCTTCTAATTCTATCTTTGTAGTTAGTCAATGCAAACTCCTCGGTCACATTGTTTCTGATTGTGGTATCAATATTGACCCTGAGAGATTCGTTGTGATTATGAACCTCCCTGCTCCTTCTTCTAAATAAGGTGTTCAAACTTTCATGGGCACCATTAACTTTGTAAGGAGGTTTATCCCTAACTTTGTTGTGATATTCAAGCCCATCCACAACTTGTTGAAGAAATATAGAACCTTCTCTTGGAATAAATAGGTAGAAAATGATTTTACGGAAATCAAAAAAGAAATCAGCTCTGCACCAGTTTTATCCAAGCCATATTTTAATAAAGACTTCATTATTTATACCAATGCCACAGAAAAAGCAATTTTTTCCATTATTTTACAGACTGATGACCAAAATCAGGAAAATCCTATAGCTTATATGAGTCAAAGTTTATCAAATGATGAGGGGAAATACACTCTAATTGAAAAACACACTTTCTCCTTGGTAAAAGTTATAGAAAAATTTAGGCATTTCATTTTGGGCAAGCAAATGCAGGTAAGAGTCCCTTTGCCTACAGTCAAGTTTTTTCTTACACAGACTCATCTTTCAGGGAAAATTGCACATTGGCTTGCAAAAATTCAGGAACATGATTTAACGATTAAAACAACCAAAATGAAAAAGGTACATGATCTAGCTCTCCACTTCGCTCAACACCTTGAATCGGGTGATTCTTTTAAAGAATATGAGGATGGTATGTTGGAATTGTTTTACTTGGAAACTCTTGATGTTGATCTGGATGATCATCCTTGTTACAAGGATATCATCCACTATCTTTTGCATCAGAATTGTCTATGTCATTTAGATTCGCATGAGCACAGAAGGCTACACTTGATATCTCCAAAGTACCTTATTCTGGGAAATATCCTTTTTTGCAGATTTGTTGATGGGTTATTTCTAAGATGTATAGATGATAAAGCAGCTCGAAAATTTTTAAATGAATTCCATGGATCAACAGATTCTAACATCCATATTGGTGGACATTTCATAGCGAAATATACAACTTATAATATTATCAGGGTTGGTTATTTTTTTCCCTTGATGTTTCAAGATTCTTTTAAGTTTGTTTGGGCTTGTGAAAAATGTCAAAAGTTTTCTGGCAAGGAACAATTTTCTGCTATGCCTCTACAACCAGTCTTACCTGATTTCTTATTTTCCAAATTGGGATTAGAATTCATCGGTCCTATTAACCCTCCATCTTATGCAAAACATGTATGTATCTTGACGACAATAGACTACTTTATCAAGTGGACTGAAGTTGTCCCTCTTAAGAATGCACAGGATGAGCAAGTTATTTACTTCTTGGAATCCAATATCTTCTCTCGCTTTGGCCTTCCACTCAAAATAATATCAGACAATAGACCAGCGTTAATTTATGCAAAATTTACTTGGTTTTTAAGAAAATTTGGAATGAAGCACTTCACCTCATCCACCTATTACCCTCAGGGCAATGAGAAAGCCGAGTCCATTAACAAAAACCTAGTCAAGATCTTGAAAAGTATTATTGACGACAATCCCCTCCAATGGAATACTCTTCTCACATATGCACTATGGGTTGATCGCACAACCACCAAAAATAACACTAGCCATACCCCTTTTCAACTTTTATATGGCCAAGAAGTTGTTATGCCTGTTGAGCTTGAGCTCACATCACTTTGTTTAGCAATGCAAGTTGAGGAGTTGAATTCCACTAAAACTTCCCAAAGGATGAATGCTTTGTTGGCCTTAGAGGAACAAAGGAACCATGTGTTGGAAGATATGAAGAAAAGGCAGCAGATAGTCAAGAAATATTTTTTTAAGCGTGCCAAATCTACTAATTTTAATGTGAATGATAAAATCTTGCTTTGGGACTCTGCTCACGCAGACAAAGGAAAGAATTCCAAATTCCAAGATCTTTGGCTAGGTCCATACAAGATCGCTCTAGTAGTTGGAAATAATACCTATATGTTAAAGGACTTAGAAGAGCGATTGTTTTCCTTCATGACTAATGGCTCTCATTTGAAACCTTATGTGAGCCTGGCTGATTGTTCTTTTTTGAATGAATGTTTCATGTAAATATCATATTTTAGTTGTACAGTCATTTTATTTTCTTCATCTTATTTTCATTAGTATTGTTCTTCACTTTCTAATTTTTTAGTTTGACTGGAGCTTTGTTTTTCAGTTTAACTGCAACTTTATTTTTTTGTTGTTTTACCTTCATTTTGTTGAATTTTGTTTTCAGCCTAATTTGAATAAGTCATGTACAGCCACAATTTTTCCTTGTTTTTCATAACTATGCTTGAGTACTGATAAGTAGCCATAACAAAAAGAAATATAATCACTTGTGGTCTGCAACCTTGTATCGTACAACACCTATGACCAATTGGCTTAAGCTTAAGTGCTAAAGCTTCCCTTCTTTCATCTTCCCCTTTATTCCCTCTTCCATCCCTATCTAAAAGAGCATACTAGAGAAAAAAAAATTGAGTACATAACAACAAGATCTCGCTGTCTGCAAAACCAGAGAGTTGAGTTCAAGCCAATACTATATTTCCTTCCCTATGGAGTCGCTAGTGTTGACTCTTAGAATCGTCATGAAGTCACTAGCCTGCAAAGAATTGCAAGGCATGCACAATTTTTTTTATTATATATATATATATATATACACACTAAATTAGCTATAAGTGGGACACCCTATAGTGTCATTAAAGAAGAGATCCCCTTGAAGGAAAAGTCACTTGATTTTTTGTTTTCGTAAGTTGTCTTAGATGCTAATGGATCACTTGCATGTTTGATTATCTTGATATGAGCTTGGTTTTAATTCTTAGTGCAAATGAATGGTAACAGTTTTGATTTCAAATGACCATTAAAACTTCTTTGGGCATGGATATTTCAATACTAAATACTAGTGCAGGGCAAAATCATCATCAAAACTAAAGTTTCATAGTTTTTGTGTTTGACAATTCATGGTTTCAAATGGTAAAAGGGTTCTAATTTATTTTTTTCAATCTATTGACATGGTATTCACTTATTAGCTGCCACTTTGTATATGTGATGAGTTTATTGCAAATTCAACCTCTAGACATATGATTGTGACTTGCTATAAAAAAATGGGTATTATATATACATATGTACATAGCATACCACTCATATATATTTCATTGGTTATATTTATATGGTTCGATACATATTACACAAGTTACAAGAATGTGGTAGTATCAACTTTGTTGTTAATGGTTGTGGTGATTCGAAAGTTTATATATGGAAAAAATTTGGAAGTTTTAATGCTTATGGGATATATTATCCACACAATGCACTTATGATAAGCTTGTAAACCATGTGATCAATGATGTGCTATGATGTCAAAATTTTTAATGTGGTAGGTGGCTACGTTGCTGACATGTGATCTCGTATGAAATGGCGCTTACTTGGAATTTGTTGGTTGCATGGGGTTTTGACGTGACCTGCCTTGGGTTTAGTAAGTGATTAATGTTGGCTGCCACCCCCAGCTTGACGTGACCAGCAATAATTGCATGATTTTACTTTTGGTTTACCACTTGGGTTTTGGTGTTAGGTTCATTTGTTCAAATGTTTGAGGAAACTCCTAGAGCTCTAGCCTGTAACCATTACAATCGTTCGGAGTTGTACATATTCGACACACCACCAGGTATCGGGTTTTGAATTCCTATCATCTAAACATTGTATTTTATAATAATTTATCCATGGCTCTATGGATAATATGTTGTGTCTGTTATTGCTTTCTTTCATATTTTTTAAGTGCATTTGGATAAATATTGAGCGGCTTTGAACGAACAAAACTCCTTGATTATTGAAGAAGTTTGCGTGTAATGTTTTGGTTTAGTTATAAGTCATTATGGGAGTTGGTTGCAAATATATGATAATAGTCTTGTTTTGATTGTTATTTTTTTTTTATATCTCATATCTCAGTCGCATGATTATCGGGTCTGTTAAAACCTTGATTTGAGGGTTGTTTTGGGTTCAAGGGTTTGTGAGATTTCTGTTGATTACTTGAATGATTGCATGTAGACTTTAGGGTTTGTTTTTTTCACATTTTGAGAAAGAAAATAAAACCCACCAACTTGTGTACATAGGATGAAGGATTTTACATGTGGTTGTGTTGAGTTGGAAATTTGTAGTGAGTAGAATTTTGTTTACACACATGGTTGCTCAAGTTTTATTTTAAAGAACAGGTCGACAAGGTCGAAACCCTGTTCGCACTCGCCCATTTGGTTTGGATGAAATTTTGTTTGGTTGAACTATTGATGGAAATAGAGTTGATATTTTACATAACAACGCGGTTACATGGGAATATGATTTATATTTGGTATCAAATTATTGAAGTATGGCATTAACAGAGGCATGGAAATTTTGGTTTTAGTTTGGGTACAGTGATATCTTTGTTCGATTCTCACTATGCTTATTCAACGCACATATTTATGTAATCATCCATTATTAATATTTTTAACAAAATGGTTACAATTTTGCAAATTTTCCATTGAACAATTTGAGTTTGATAATTTTGGTTATAAAAAAATTAATGGTTGAAAATAAAAGTGATAGTTTGGTTGTGAATATTGTAATTAAATGCATGTCCATTTTATACTTCATGTCATACTTACCACTTTTCTCTCATCACATTCCCAATTCACCTTCCCAAGCACCTGTTTTCATTCCCATCCTTTAATTATGATTGTAGAATTGAGTTGGAAATAAAGAAGAGTGTTCAATTTCTCATAGATCTACTCTATTGTATGGATGAATTGATGTGATTGAGATATGGTAGAGTTAAGTGCACTTATCTATAGTGGAAAATAAAATTGGTCATGGTATTGAACATACCATTTTACACTCCCTTGTCATATTTACCACTTTTCGCTCATTACAATTCTCATCATAAAATCCCAAGGGCCCTTTTAACCCCTATTCTAAGTGATTGTCAGTTATGAGAATGTGAATTGCATGATGATTGCTTGCACATGTATTGATATTTATAGATCCATTCCTAAACTATTGTTATGAAAGAATTTTTTTAAATGATTGTAGGTTATGCTATGGTAACTGATCCATGTGAATATGTCAACATGAGATTCTTTAGCAGGGGCAGTCACAGCAACAGAGGAAATAATAGAGGCATAGGATTAGGCCCTTTACAAAGGGGTAATAAAAGGATTAGGTTCTATATTAATTTTGATGCAGATTCAGAGGAGTTTAATCAGTTGTTGCAGATAGTTTTCATCAACTTGGATGGCCAAAAAGAATACATACCTCTACCTATCACTGAGAATCCTCGCCCGAGCATTGGTATACCATACCCAAATCATAATTCTTATCCTTTAGTTATGCCAAAATGAGATGGTTAGCAGGACATTATACACCCTCCTCATAGACATTCACAAGGTTGGCCAAACATTGACCACCCCCAGTAGCCTCCTTTCCATATTTGGCCTATTGGTTCATTGCCACCACCACCTCCTCTACACCCAAACTTACAGCCTCAACCCAAAGCTTCATATGCCCATCATAAAGCCAAAATCATTGAGCTTGAAGGAATCCCTAAGGAAGAGAAAGTATCAATAACCAAGTTAAAATCATCACAAGAGTCTTCTCATTCAGTCACTTCCCACATGTAGGAGAATGATCAGAAAACTACTAAGGAAGATTCATCAATTGGAATGAATGAAGGGGTTGATAGAAGTCATAGTAAGAGAAGGGTATCCTCTCACAATAAATATGGTTTTTCATGATCAATTTGGTTTATTTTGGCACATGTACATGGAATTATTTGCACTTTATTTTGGACAGCTTCATGTTTTACAACATATCACTTTTGGGACAACTCATATATTTTTTGATAGCTCATATTTTGACAATTTTATTTTGGACAGCCTTGTATATTGTATGCTTCATGTTTGGACAGATTTATATGATGGTTATATTTTGATTAATTGAATGACTGCCACATGGAGTGAAAAGGGAGCGAATATTCTATCTTATGCATGATAATGGCATGGATTGTATGATGTGGCAAGTGATGTGTCATGCATTTAAGGTGGAAGATACAATGATGAAATGGATTATTAATTCATTAAAGTCAATTAGGGGGTCCCCACTTATTAGTTTTATTTAGTACCCTTATCATATTATTATTATTATTATTATTTATTAATTTACTTGGCAACTCTCCTATTAACTAACTAATTGTTAGTTAATGAGTTAACTAAAAGTGGTTGAGTGATTCAACTACCTTAGAGATATTAAATGGAGCAAGTTGAACAAAGTAAAGGAGGAGGAGGAGATCGCTCTAATAAGGTTTTCTCTGACTACGAAGTGAGATTTCATTACTACTTCATTCACTTTCTGATTTCTAAAGCTAACAGACTTTTGTGATAGCAGGGTTTGTTGAAGGTGATGATAAGCAGGACTAAGGGGCATTGATTTCTAATATGATTCCAGTTTGATTATCTATTTGATATTCTGTAGACTTCTCTTGGTTTCTGGATTAGTTTTCAATGTTGATTAGAATTCTTGTGCAGAGTCATAGCATAGGAAAATTGTTGTTGTGGACTTATTTGTATTAGTCTTGGTTTGATTTGAATCCATCGATGGTCTATGTGTGTGTTACCTTAGGCTGCTAGACTTTCTCCTGGTCCATACTCTTGAAGTATGTAAAGTGTATTGGTTGCTTTCAAAATGAATGAATAAAATCTTGGATGGTTTTGCGACTCATCTTGGTCCTTCTTGATTATATCAGACTTATATTATTTTGCTTCATGTTTTAAAATTGTTATATAAAATCATATTTTTTATTGCACTTTGATAAAGAATAAAAAAATCATCAATTGGTCTTTGAGATTTATAACTTCGAGTTTAATTGAATATGCAATAAGGCTTTAAACTAGGGTAATAATCCCACCTATCTTGTCCTAGCCAGGAAAGATTTGAAAATTTTTGTGAGGAGAGCTTCCATATCTATTACTCAACACATGCAACACTAATTACTCCAACATGCAAGAGTTTATATTTATCTTTAATCAAGGAATCACAAAAAGATTCAAAAGAGGGCATTTTATAAGTATCCCCTTAACTAATAAATGCTTCTCTGGTGGAGTAAAAAGTAGATACAAAAATAGAATAGGAATTGTTAAGAGTAGTAAGAACAATGTGTATAGTTTTTTCATTCTTATTTATGATCTTACATTCATCAAATAAAAGTCTAAGCATTTTAAACTTGGATAGAAAATATTCAATGCAGAAGAAATCACTAGATTTAAAGCAATCAATTAGTTTTCAAGCTAGTGGGATTGAATCTCATTGTGTTTACCAAACACAGTTTCTATATTTTCCAAGCTACATCTAGTTTCTCAATTCCTTGAAGATGAAATTGTATATCACTGGACATGGACACTACAATTAATCCATATGCTTCCTCATTTTTATTATCTCATTTTTTTTCTTTGATGTTTGAAGAGGAACAATATATGTTCCAAAGGTAACTCAGCAAAGTCCCCTACTTTGTAGTAAATCCACCATATGGGTTTTCCATGAGAAGTATTTTGAATGGGTAAGTAGGAGATCACTTGGACTATACATATGAGAGTATGTAGGTAAGATAGCTTCAAAAGAAGAAATTGACTATATGTATGGAAAGAGCTCAAAGAAATGCAATTAAAAAAAAACCATTGAAAATGGACATTGAACATCAAAGTTATACCATTTTGAAGAAATGTACAAAAAGTAACCAATGTTCCATGTGGTAGGTGGAGGTTGATTCACATGGTGATGGGTGCACAATAAGGTTTCCAAGTTGTAAAAAAAATCCCTCATTTTATAACTTTTCTCATAAGCTCACTTTTAATGATAAGTTATTTTTATAATGTGAATGACCTTTTATAAAATAAGTGAAAATCATTTTAATGTTGAAGCTATTTTATAACCAAAGTAACTTAAAAAAATAATAATAAAATTACTTTACGAGTGATTCACTTTTATGAATTTAGTGAAATAGACTTTACTATAAAGTTATGTTATAACTTAAAGTTGCATGAACATATTCAAAAAGTAACTTACATAAAGAAAGGCTTAAATTCAATACCTATATTTTGATTAAGTAACTTTCAACCAAGTGAGTTATTCCAAAAAATAACAAATGTTATAAAGGAAAAGGGTTTTTTTTCCAACCTCTACTTTAAGTGCATGCTTACTCTAAAAACCCTTTTTTTTTCCTACAAAAACTTCAGCACAACCACACAAAAAACTAGAAAATTCTAAAAAAAAATAAACTTAATAAGCTCGGGGTTAGATCTCAATTAGTCTACCCCAAAAATGCAAATTTTCTTCTATGTTTTTTTTTTTAAGATCATGCAAGCCAAAGGTTAAGAGCATATGTAAAAAAAAATACTTTATGCTTTATTTCTTATTTACCGATCTCACACAAAGCTCGTGGAAAAGTTAATACATGGATCAGAAAAGGAGAAAATCATAAACATAAACTGAAAAATCAAGATGAAATATTAAAAAAAAACTAACTTAAAAAAACAGTGTCTACTTCTAGATCTTTATATAAATAGTCATATATTGGACAACAGTAACCTTTTCAAGTGAAACAAAAAGGATTTTGAATTGAAAAGTGTTACAGATTGGTCGAAATGGTTCTCTCCACCCAAAAATCCTCAAAAACAATGGAATCTAGAAGTCCTTTTGTTGTACAGGCGGTCTTGAAAGTATATTTTGCAGTTTTGGTAAAGTTTTGAGGAAAATTTTCTAAGTGTATGAAAAGTGCACGGAGGAAGAAGGAAAGATAGAGAGCATGCAGTTGACACACATCCAGTGGGAAAGTGCACAGATGGACGAAAGTGCACAAAAGGAAGACAGTGTGCAGCTCGAAGAATAAAGCAAGGAAATAAAATCATAATAGGGGAATGGCATCCCAACATTCCAGAAATAGAAGAACAACAGAAAAGTAGCATGAAGGTTGAAAAGAAGAAGAAAGGAGTTGAACAAAAAATTAACTGAGTTGGCCATGCATTGTAATGGGATATTTTTGGGATGAATAGATTAGGGTTTTTATCCCTAGATTTTGATATAAATATGTAACGGGTTGGGAGATTAGGTGTTCGTCATCGTCGTTGTTATCGTTGTTGTTGTTCAGTCAGTTGGTTCAACTAGGTATTATTCTGATGAAGTTTGATTATGATATATTAGGTTATGTTACAGTATGGTCGATATTGAGTTTAGAGTTATTGGATGTAATAGTCGAAGGTTGAGAAGGATGGATAAAGGAATGATAAAGATATGTTACAGAATCATGTGTTGTTTATGTTTATGTGTTTGATCATGAATACTATTTGCATGCATTGTAGAATAGATTCATATGATAGGTAAGAATGGTGCAACGATTTATGACTATGACAGTAACAAATCTATACAATAAACTAGAATATGATAAGTATAGGAATCTGAACCATGAGTAAGTTAATAAAAAAAACAGAACACAATTATGTGCATAAGATAGTAAGAAAGAATGAACCCAATGTTTGCCTCCCATTCCCTTACTATTGTAGAAGCTTGGTTCTTGCAATCCCCATAGATACCTCAGATGAGACTTCATTTGTGCAAGTAGTTGATGCCAAAAGGGTTGGTGTTTGGTGGGTTTTGTTGGTCTTAGATGAACCGAACCTTGGGTCTTACAACCCGAACACAGAAGTAGCATCAACAAATGCTTCCATTGTCGGGACTTGGACTTTGTGATTAAGGGGATGTTTTGCGGGTCGACCAAGAAGGATATCCCATAATGGTTGGAAAGGAAGGAACAAGAATTCACATGAAAAGAGAAAAAAAAACCTCGGATGAGTGACAAGAAATGGCTGTAAAAGTATGTCTTCACATATCTGCATGAAATTTTCTTTGGTGAGATTCTTTTTATTCTGACAAAGTGGCCAGAAATATTGGTGGAGAAAACTAGAAGTTTCAGCACCACGATGCCAAGGAATTGAATTCTCGAATTGGTAAGACAATTGAATTATTTAAGTAACCCAACTACTCGAGCAGTTGATTTTTGGTTGGATAGCATACTAGGTAGTTATGTTACATATTTTGCAGTAGATTGTATTCAGTCATACAGTGTCACAGAAAGGGAATTTTTCAAAGGTCCACGCGGGAGGTTCTTGAAATCATTAAATACGTGGATAAAGATGTTATTGTATGAAAATCATGTGATGGTGATGAAATATGTTTTCTAAGGGGTTTGTGCACGTTGGGGAACCGGAGGATGGTAGGAGGATCGTATGAGAGAAGGAAAGAAGAAATGAAATAGGCAGGGAGGGACTAAGGATGCAAGAAGAAGATATACCAGAGGAAGGATACGTGTTTGGAGAGTTTCACAGTGGGTAGAGGTACAAGAGGTAAAATATTGAGGTTGAGAGAAGAGAGTCATGCAATGAGCCAGAGGGAGGAGAACCTTGTGCACTAGTCTAAATCATGGAGGTACCATACTTAGGGGAAAAAGAAGAGGGTTTCCAGTCCATTCTGACAATAGAAGAGCCAGCAAGTCCTACTTATGTGCGCAATGTTCTCTCCCTCCATGCCAAAGATTATTTACATTAGTCTACTACATTGTAGCCAGTCTTTCATTCCCTCTATGTGTGCATCCCACCATCTGGATGGAGTCTCATTTAATACCACATCCAGTGCTACCATCCTTTTCCATTTGGGTACCTGCAACACAAATGTTTTGACAAACATACTTATATCAGTTAATCCATCATACCTTGGTGGGTTACATACCTCTTTTCCAATCCAACGCAAGGATTGAGTAATGTGCACACATCGTCTAGTTGACACTTCATGCATTCTTTGTTGCCAATGATCTAGACCTTCTTCAAAATCTGACACACATGAACGAATACTTCGCCAACTCAGAGCACCATCTTTTGTCAAGTTGACACAATATTCCATCCTCGTAGTCATGTTATATAAATTGTCAATGTCGTTCCCTCTTGTTGGTTCTATGTATCTCTTTCCTTCTGATGGGTCTAAGGGTGTTGTAAATTTCAAATATCCAACTTCAAATATCATCTCCCTCCTCTTCAAGTTGATGATCGCTTGTTTATAAAAATCTCATTCCAGTCCTATCAGTGTTGGATATGGTTGAATCTCATCCACAATATCAATAACTTTAAATTTTTCCACGTTGCACATCCCATCTATGTTCACAGGAACTCTTGTCAACCGACCAATCAAAACTATTTTGTGTTGATTTGCTAGCCTAATTTGAATAGGAGACCATACAAACTTGGGTTTTCCCATCAACTCCCATTTCTGCTTAGGTAACACATTCACGTCAAAACCTAAGTCCAAAATAATTTCATCCACATCATACTCTCTAATATGCGCATTGAATCTGAATTCTCCATTGGTTCGCTTCCTACGCAGTACCTGATTTACCATTTGTTATAACCCTATAATTTATAGGATCAACTACTGATTGTAATTTTGTTCCTTTAGTGTTTTTTGACTTACAGATATTTTTGCATTCTACAAAAGAAAAAGAAAAGAAAATAAAAAGAAAACAAAAGAAAAAGAAATGAAATAAAAAATGAGAAAAATAAAAGAGGGCATAAAATAAAATGGATAAAGCCCCATGAAATGATGATGAATTGATCCATACAGTTTAAAAATGGCCAAGTCTTTTAAATTTAAGTATTTAGGACTAGTGAATAAGATTGGCTAAACTGTCTAAACTTAGCCAAGTAATTAGGTTAGCTAGTGAATAAATTTGACTAAACAGTCTAATCTTGGTCAAATAGCCCCAAGGTAGAGTATTTTCTTAGCCCAACTGTCTAAGTTGGGCTAAAGGTGAAAATGAGTAGGTTAGGACATAGGTTAGTTAGTTTCCTTTCAATAAAATATGTAAGATGATCGATGAAAAATGCATGATCTTGATGGTGAAATGTTTTTCTAACCCCATGGTGACAAAAGCAAGGGAAGCAGCGCACAAAACCCATAAAAAGGGTCAGTAAGCCTAGGTTCTACCTCATATACTGAATTGTGCCCCAGAGATTAAAGATCGGACCTAGATCTACGACTAAGCTTTTTGGCACCCAGATCTACAGCTCTTATGATATTCCGTACCCCCCTGACCATTCTACTTTTAATNGAGTAGGTTAGGACATAGGTTAGTTAGTTTCCTTTCAATAAAATATGTAAGATGATCGATGAAAAATGCATGATCTTGATGGTGAAATGTTTTTCTAACCCCATGGTGACAAAAGCAAGGGAAGCAGCGCACAAAACCCATAAAAAGGGTCAGTAAGCCTAGGTTCTACCTCATATACTGAATTGTGCCCCAGAGATTAAAGATCGGACCTAGATCTACGACTAAGCTTTTTGGCACCCAGATCTACAGCTCTTATGATATTCCGTACCCCCCTGACCATTCTACTTTTAAT
>SNQJ01S0058191.1:15950-31328 GCA_010110895.2 Picea sitchensis
ACCCTTCCACATCCCAAGATTTTTGTTGTCGAGTCATCTCCTAGGAATACATCACCACCATCATATTTTTCATATTCAGAGAACCACTCCCTGTGAGGAGTCATATGGTATGATGCACCTGAGTCGATCAACCATACATCATGTTCTACATGTGTACTTGTAGGTGCTAGGTAAACATCACCTCCTTCTTCAGTGGAGGTTTTCACCTCTGTGGAAGAGGTACTATCAGATCCCTTTGGTTTTTCAACCTTCAAACACAGTTGTCGTATCTGACACACCCACACACACACACATGCAAAGAATATAACACATACCCAACAAAACTCAGATGAAATTCATTTTGTGTCTCTGAAGAAAAAACAACAGATGAGGATTAAAGGGAAAATAGGATCGTTTATCTGCAACAGTCGAGTAGTTGGGGAAGAGGCAGATAAACTATTAAAGGAAATGAAATTCAGCACCAGTTTCATTTGGCGTTATGACCCAAGTGGATCATTGCAGAGATGAGATCCAAAAACAAAAGTTCACCTTATGCTCACACCCTCAAACCATAAATTGAAAAGTACGTGAACCAAACAGAGTGGGAGGAAAACACTCAGGTGTATACTGAATAGCAGGAATCTCCTTCAGACTCTTTTTCACAGACTACCACTCCACAGGTACCAAAGGAAAAAAGGACAATAAAGGATGCCTCTCCTTCAATCACTCAGGTATCAGAAAAATATTTTCAGGTATACAGCAAGAGACCCAAAACCACTCATGTTACTCACATGTCTAGTGAGGAAGAGCCCTACTCTGCCAAAGTGATTGAGGGAAAACATCAGGTGGTGTCCACTTCTTCTTCAAAGAAGTAGACGTATATAGATGTGACCACCCAAACTCCACAAGGATCTGTACCTCTGAACATTTTCAAAAAATATGACATGATTAAAAAGAAGAACAAGATGTTGACCGACAGCACCTACGCTCAGTTCTAGAAGCAAACCTCCACAGCACAACACAGACTATTGTCAGCCTTTGACATAGAGAAAGGAAGAATGCATATGGAATTTCTGCAAGCACAGGTGTCTCAACCCAAAGATATCACTGACTACAAGAGGTCAACTATTGTTTTTGACACCAAACAAGTCCATCCCGCTAACCAGATGGATTTGCACAGACAGACTGGAGAAATGGTTTTCTCCACATTGGCACATGCTTCCTCTATGGAAGAAAATTTACAGGTATCTTTAAACAATGTTTAGACCCAATTGAAGTTGGAAAAGATATCCTCTTTTGCAAAGGATAATACAATAAAATCCTTAGAGGAGTTGGTGCCCAAAATTGGGTATGATCCCTCGAATGTAAAAGAAGTAGAGGAGATGTTAAAGAAAAAGAATGTTGACATTGCATCTGTTGGCCCTTGATCAAGTTTTGAAGAATACTTGGTCATATTTGACCACTTTTGGGACTATGGAAGCTTGCCAAGGAAGGAGGGCAATGCGAAGCGGAAATTAAGGAAGCAAGACCTATTTTTGGGTCCATTTTAGGGTTTTGGGTTGATGTAACAGGAAAGGGATGTCGGCCTGTGGTCTTACCCATGCTTAGGCCCATTTTTTAATCTATAAACAAGAAATGTAAATATAGGAGAATAGTAGTAGTGTAGTACATCTATGTGATGTATAACTAAGAGCTTAGTGCTAGTAACTGGATCTGTGTGATCGGATGTATCTTAGAGTTCTCTATGCATGAGATCAGAAAGATAGGTGCAAGTTGTTGTAGTCTTGTGCTAAAGAGCAAGGAAGAAGGATCTAGCGAGCTGCGCAGATCTTTTGTCTTGTGCGAAGTAAGGGTCATTGAAGCTTTGTGTTGTAACTGCTTGACCAAGATAATATAAAGAAGACTTTGTGGATGTATCCCCAGGGAGGGGGTGAACCATGGTAACTGTGTGTATAATGCTTTGTGCTTCAATCTAATGTGTTTATCTCTTTCTTGGCTAAGTGCTTGATGTGATTAAGTAGATCTAGTTATACTCTATGCTGATGATATATGAATGAATGTTAGATCTGATATATAAGGTGCTTAGTGCTTGATCTATTGAATCTAACCTATATTTCTGTGGCTCAGTAATGAATCATCTTTAGTATAAGTATTCACTGTGATGCTCTATGCTATCTGCGAAGTACCAGACGGGTTAAATATTGATGAAGGATCTATGCTAAGTGCCTTGTAAAAGATATAATCATAGATCAGTGTCCCAACTAAGGTTGCAGACATCTGAGTCCTACAACCACCCTTGCCTCTACCTCGGGTGATACTTCATCTACTTCGCAGGTGTTTCCTAAAGGGCCGATATTTAGGGTTTTGTTGGTGCACTCTTGAGCGTTGAACCCTGGGTCTGCCCCTGCGCCAACAAATGATTTGTTGATCAGCTAGAGCTTGACTGTAGAGAAGCGCAGGACAAAGGGTATGAGTTCCACTTTAGCTGGTTTCTCATACTCATCGCTTTCATCGCATGGGAACTTCCTGAGGGAGTCACTTTTCTGGAGATCGAACCCTTCGAACCACTGGCCACGAAGTTTTGTACGTTGTGGTACTCCAGTGACATGAACAAATAGTGGCAGTCCAATGTCGTCTTCCACGCTTACTACAATCAGTTGAAGAATGCCATTCAGTCTACACAATGCATCACACCCAACACACTTCATAGGTTTATACCTTTGATGAAATTCAGCGTAGATCATCACTTCACCTACATCATAGCGTGCACAGATGAGCACAAACAACAACTCCAGTCATATTACAATTTGACAGAAGATGACTTGGAGGAGATTACCAAGGAATGGTCAACAGACCTCCTTGTTGCAGCAGACCCTGCAGAGATGTCTGACGTAGATAGCCCTGAAGCTATGTTGGATACACCAGGACCGCGCAAGACTAAGAAGAATGTGGAATTTCAAGATATCCACAGTACATCCACGAAGACTGCTTCGCTCTAACCTACGAAGGGAGGTGATGATGAAGAACTAGGGGGCACAAAAGTTGAATAGATCAAAGACAAGGTTACTCCACCTAGGGACGAGGAAGATCCCTCCAAGAAAAGGAAGATTACCCCACCAAAGCCCTCATCCTGAAAGAAATCTAAGGCCACCCAGACCACGCTTAAAACTACCCTTACCCCGGATGATTTTGACTTCTTAATTGTTGCACTGAATGATGTTTCACTAGAGCTCGTAGAAAAGCAAGAAACAAAGTAGGAGGAGCTAGCCCGTCGGATAACGGGAAAACTCAAAGAAGTGCAGTAGGCACTCAAGTCCAGCCAAGTAGTTTCTACGATTCCCCTACTAATGAAAATATCAGGAACAGACGATGAGCCTACACAGTTACGCCAGATCGCCAAGAAAGTCGAATCTCACCTTCGACGAGCTCAATAAGACATAAAGCAAGCCACCCAGGCTTTGGTGCAAGAACAAATCTCACATGGAGAACAATGGAGGAAGGCAGAACAAGAGCAACTTGCCTTACAAGAAAAGTGGGAGGCCGAAAAATCATAGTTACAGCAGAGCAAGGACCAATTGCTAGCAGAGAAACTTGAAGTATAGGAAAGAGTTCATAAAGAACTATGCTCTGTGACGATCATAGAAGTGAATATGGAAGATCATCTCCCATAGTAGGTGACCCAACTGGAAGAAGTAATCCAGCAACTTCAACAGCGCATCACGGATCTGGAGCTCTGCACTGTGCCTGAGACACCCCAAGAGATAAGAGATCTAAGAGAGGCCACTGCTAGAAGCGCAGTTGACCGATTAAAAACTTTGGCTTCGGAATGTAGGCAACTAAGCACTAGAAGCACCCAGACTTATGAAACCCTCGTAGAGAATCCAGAATTGCAGACATTGGAGGCACAGCTCCACGAAGCAAAGAAGCATGCAGATGTGCTACAAGCACAGCTGAAGTCCGTGACCCCAGTCAAAATAATTAAGAGGTTCATAGAACAACACATAGCCCAACAACAAGTACACATGTTGCAAAGTAAAGTAATGGAAGTCTCTCAACGACTGCAACCACTCCAAGATAAGGCATGCCAACTGTTCACCGAACTTGAAACCCAGGGAGATGAACTCAAACAGGGTGTCATCACTGCAGAACAGCGCCTGGAAGGCCCATTCAATGACACAGTAATCCAGGAATTTACTAAACAAGAGGTTGTCGCACTGCAGGAGGTTGAAGTAGCTCGAGGCAAGCTCAAGGCATTCAAAGTGGAATTGGTCAGACCTGAGTGACTCGGGACGAGTCACAGGTGAGTGTTGGGGGCATGTTGTCCCTTGACCAAGTTTTGAAAAATACTTGGTCATATTTGACCACTTTTGGGACTGCGATAGCTTCCCAAGGAAGGAGTGCAACGCAAGAGGAAATTAAGGAAGCAAGACCTATTTTTGGGTCCATTTTAGGGTTTTGGGTTGATGTAACGGGAAAGGGATGTTGGCTCGTGTGCTTACCCATGCTTAGGCCCATTTTTTAATCTATAAATAGGAAATGTAAATAGAGGAGAATAGTAGTAATGTAGTACATCTATGTGATGTATAACTAAGATCTTAGTGCTAGTAATTGGATCTATGTGATCGGATGTATTTTAGAGTGTTATGTGCATGAGATCGGAAAGCTAGGTGCAAGTTGTTGTAGTATTGTGTTGAAGAGCAAGGAAGAAGGATCTAGCGAGTTGCGCAGATCTTCTATCATGTGCAAAGTAAGGGTCATTGAAGCTCTGTGTTGTAATTGCTTGACCAAGATAATATAAAGAAGACTTTGTGGATGTATCCCTAGGGAGGGGGTGAACCACGGTAACTGTGTGTATAATGCTTTGTGCTTCGCTCTAATGTGTTTATCTCTTTCTTGGCTAAGTGCTTGATGTGATTAAGTATATCTAGTTATGCTTTGTGTTGATGATAGATGAATGAATGTTAGATCTGATATATAAGGTGCTTAGTGCTTGATTTGTTGAATCTAACCTATATTTATGTGGCTAAGTAGTGAATCATCTTTAGTATAAGTATTCACTGCGATGCTCTATGTTATCTGCAAAGTACCAGATGGGTTAAATATTGATGAAGGATCTATGATAAGTGCCATGTAAAAGATATAATCACATATCAGTGTCCCAGCTAAGTTTGCATACATCTGAGTCCTGCAACCACCCCTGCCTCTACCTTGGGTGAGACTTCATCTTCTTCACAGGTGTTGCCGAAAGGGCTGGTAGTTAGGGTTTTTTTGGTGCACTCTTGAGCGTTGAACCCTAGGTATACCCCTGTGCCAACAAAATCTCTGAAAAAATAGCTGAAATTTCCACCAATAGAAGATTCACAAGCTAAAGAAATAGTTGAGGCAGAAGATGAGAAAGAGGAATTGTTGAAGCTAATCATGCAGCAAAATGCATAGATCAAGGAAATGGAGGCATAATTGGAAAGGTTATTGAAATAGAAGGAATGATCAACCCCGACGAAAGTCATTCCATTGAGTGTAGTTCCCCTTGTAGAAGTCAATACAGCAGCTGTGCCAACAACCACTACAACAAAAATTCCATCGACAACTCCATTGACAGCACTAGAAAAATCTGTGGAGCTAGCAAAGTCCATGGAGGAGATGACTCTGCAAGGAAAAGAGATCAATAGGCTGAAAATGGAGGTTGAAAGTCTCGAGGAACTGAAGTCTTCCTTCCAAAAAAGATACAACATTGAGAGACAAGCATCAGAGAAGCTCAAACAGGAAATACAACAACTTCAGAAACAAACAGTGGCTGCTAAGACATTAGCAGAGGCTAAGGAAAATATCTGGATAGATATCTCCAACTCCATAAATGAAATTTGGCCCATGGTGAAAATCATGTTCGAGCAACATGATCTAGTGCTTAAGAGTAGATAGGCCATTGATAGGATAAGAAGAGAGCTAGGTGAAATTCCCTCGGCAGCTAATGAGATTATCAATTTCCTGAATTCAAAAACCAAGGAAGAGCTTGAAGACCTGAAAGTTGAAGACAGAACATAAACTATCCTCGAAGTCAAAAGAGTGTTGACCAAAAGAGGATTAATGTTGCAGTTGGAGGAGAAATCTCAGAACATGGACATTGGAGTTCAGAGATTTTTTAGCAAGCTTGAGGCCTTATAGAAAAAGGGCCTTCCTGGCTTACTTGTCCTAAATGATAAATTGATGACTTTATCCAATTATAAGAAAAATATTGCCACCATGGCCAAAGATAGTTCCAAGTTTTCAGGGATATACAACAGCATCACAGGCAAAGCGTTCTTGGAGACCTTGCAGCCTAACCTCAGCATACAGCACGAAATCAAGTACATTTTCCTCACTAAGCCAACTTTTGCTAAGTATACCGAGATGGATGAAATCTATCGCCGACTATTGAAAGTTACCATCCCTGGTACACAAAGCTGGGATGAGTTGTGTGAATTGATTGAGTAAAGATAAAGGTCTCGTCCAAGTCAGCATCCAGCGCAGTCAAAGTCATATGAATGACTCACCAATGGTCTTCCCCAAAATCAGCATGAGAGATTCGACGCATCATCATCAGTTCCTATATTTTTGTATCTTGTTATATATATAGTTAAAAATAGCATCTTCCACGTCCTAATCATTGTTGACAGGGTCGTTTGTAATTTAGACTATAAATACTTCAAACTTTGAAGTACTAATGGTTGATCTTTACGCCCAAGCAAGCTGTAATCGCTATAATTTTTTCAAGAGATTATTCCAGTAATACAAAGAGACGTTTCACAGGATTCCTTTGTGTTAGATGTTGGTGAAGTTTCCTCTGTCTTCGTAAAAAGTTTTTTTTCTCAGTTATCATGTTGTTTTTCTAATATAATCTTTAAAAGAAGTTAAAGTTGCATAATTTTCCATTGTGTACTCTGTTCTTAATCTTTTACAGAGTTAAATGTTTTCCTTCTGATGTTACAACAAAGAAATTCTTAATTTCTTTTTTGTTTTAACTGATATCTCACCTTTTCAGCAATCCATCATTTTATTCCTAAAGAATCCAACAGTTGCACTACCTTACCCTATAAAACGAATCTTCTAAAAAATTGTCTTTGATCTCCATTTTTATAAAACAGACCCCATAGCCCAATGGAAGCGTAAGTGACATCCAGCCATTTTATTAAAAAATACAAACAACTCAGTACTATTATTTTTTAACTAGCTTAAGATCTGAAAATCCAAACAAATCTAAATCTTACAGAGAGATCCCTCTATGAAACTGGTGGGGCTAGATCCCAGTTTTGAAGTGGTTGGTTAAGGTTACCTCTTGTAAATTTCTTCTTCCCTTTTACAACCTATGGGAATTTACAGAGTGCTAACATAATTGGCGACCTCGCTGGGGAATCTGAACAGATTTCCAATCCTACGATTTCCTTTTTCTATACAAAGAAAACCTTATTTTTTAACAAGTCATAAAATCTAAATATATTAAGAGATAATGTTCAGAGGTTGTTAATATTTGTATATAGTTAATTTAATTTTTTTCTTAAAAGAAAAATAAAATAAAAATTAGAATTTTGGCTCCCAATAGAATTTTTACTAGATCTCATCCAGATCCAGAATCCGCAACTGCAATAGACAATCCCGAGAAATTACTCAGAAAGAAAACCGTTACGAAAGGTTCAGGAAGTCACAGTCCCTTTCACAGATCTCCTTCTCTCCCAGAGAAATTGGTTTCCCTTTAGGATCTTGAGTTTGATATCCCTTTTGAACAAAGCCTTTTTAGAAGAAAATCAGACAGCTTTGTAAGTGAAATTGTGTTGGATCAAACCATACTGCAACCTAAGACTCCTAAAATTATCTCACCCAGGGCAGACATTGATCAAATTTCTCTCCAGGAAATTGATAAAATAGAAGAATTTGTGGCTAATCTTGATCAAGCCTTGGACAGAGCTCATTTCCAGCATTCAATCGAACTTTCTACCTTAACAATTGTTGGAGCCTATGTGAAACCTCAAACAATTCACTCTGCACCCCCTAGCCCTTTGTCCTCCACTACATCTGTTACATCCCCTCTAATCATACAAGTTACTGTTCAAGCTCATCCACCAACTATGGAAGCAAGATATGTTCCCTTGGTGTTGGTTGCTCCTTTGCATGCCATGCCTCAAGATTATCAAACTAGACTACCTCAGTACGACAGTACTGGTTCTATTAATGCACAACAACATGTGGATAAAATGAATGATTATTTTGATCTACAAGAAGTAGATGAAGTTGATGTACAAATGAAATTATTTGCAAAAATCCTAACTGGGGATGTTAAAAAGTGGTTTAAAGCCTTACATCCTACTTCGATAACTGATCTTGCCGCTTTTCATAGAATTTTTCTAGACAAATGGGAGGTTAAGAAAAATCCACTCCAGATATTTTCAGATTAAGAGAACATCAAGAGGAATTAGGGAGAAACAATGTAGGATTACTGCACCAGGTTCAACAACCTTTACAATGCCATCCCAGCTGACATAAAACCCCCTCAAGGCTTAGCACTAAATGAGTTTCCAGATGGATTTGACGATGATATGTCATATCATCTAAGGGAAAGAAATTCAGCTACTCTGGAAGACATGCAAAAAAGTGCAGTAAGCGTGGAGGCTAACCTACTAGCTAGAAGGGTCAGTCAGAGAACAGAGAGGAGGGTCACAATCAAAGAGGAACCTTCCACATCTTCTTTAGATGCCAAATTAGAATCATTAGCCAGAGCGATGGAGAGAATGATGGAGAGACTTACTATAGCTGAAAGAAATCCTCCCAGGGATAACCAAGCTACTCCTCCAATTCAGAACCCAAACTTCAGAAGAAATCCACCCCAGATCCGACAGAGAGATTCTAGGGATCAAAGAGAATAGAGGGGGCTAGATCAGTATATCAGACCACCCCTCCAGGAAAATTACACTAATGATGGGGAGAAGGTACTCAAGGAATTCGATGACACTCATATAAACCTCATGGGCATTCATGATGATGAATCCATTTTCCTCACCCAAGAAGAGCATGAGATTTTTCTTCTTTCACAAACAGAGGTAAATGAGGAAGTAGATGAAACAGAATAGGAGGCCTTTGAGAATGCTATTATGGAGGTACATAGTTAGTATAACCTAAGGAGAAAGAGAGAAAATGAAAACCCTTTAAAGAAGATTGTTGAAACGAAGAAGGGTAATGAAACAAAGAAAATAGTCGAAACCAAGAAGACCTCAGAAAACCCTCCCAAGAAGATCCTTGAGAGAAATAATGTTGAATATTCTACACCAAAATCTCCAGAGATTCTACAAAGAGAAAATCAGATTGAAGTTTCATCAATCAATCAAACAAGCCAACCAAGGGCATCTAGCTGTAGAGTTCTAATAGATAAACCAGAATTACAGACCTTAAGAAAATTTTCCACTGCATTCAGCCTTGAAGGTGAATTAGCTAAATTGAAAATTCCCATTCCCCTCTCTGAGTTAATGAACAAGAATGCTTATAGGTCACAGGTGATTAAATATTTAAGCATTGAACCTAAGATAGGTACTAAGGCTTTGAATGTTGTATCTGCAAATCATTCAGACATAGTAAATCTTGTTGATGACCAACCAAAGCTCCTGTTTGGTCCTGAAGTAGATGGTCAGACTGACAATGGAGCCATTGCACCTTTTTATATCAGCCCAAATATCCATGACTTGATATTACACAATGCTATGTTGGATTCAGGTGCCTCTCATAATGTGATGCCCAAGGCAGTGATGGAAAATTTGGGACTCAAAGTCACCAGACCCTACAAGGATTTGCATTCTTTTGATTCCAGCAAGGTTAAATGTATAGGCCTAATCAAAGACTTATGCATCACCCTAGCCCAAATTTTGGCAAAGAGTATGGTAACGGATATAGTAGTTGTGAACATTCCCCCAAGTACGGTATGTTACTATCAAGGTCATGGGGAGCTAAGGTGAAAGAAACTCTACAACTAGACATGTCTTATGCCACTGTTCCAATCTTCGTACAACAAAGAAGATTGTACAGGGAAACCTTGATGAAATACATGGTCAGTAGTCAAGAAAAACCTCATAATTACCCCCTATACTCAACACGCTTCGACCTAGATTCTTTCATCTTATACAATGACGGTGACCTGGAAGGACAAATTGCCCAGCTGGAAAGTGATACAACTGATCCAAAGGAAAATAAATAAATCATTGAGGCAAGAGAGGTCGAAACTGTGGAAAGTGAGGAACTGCCAGTAGCTTTTTGGAGCATGGACTTCGATGGGGTAGTAAGAAAAGAGGGATTCGGAGCTGGAGTTTGGTTATATAATCACAAATCAAGATATTTAGAGAGTCATTCCTACAAACTGAACTTCCAATGCACTAACAACATAGCTGAGTACGAAGCTTTGATTATCGGCCTAAAACTACTGAAGAAAGTTGGAGCCAAGAAGATAATGGTAAGGGGTGATTCTGAATTGATTATCAAGAAAATCAAAGGTGAGTATGCAGCAAAACATCCCATACTTAGAGCCTATAGGAATGTTGTTTTAGATGCTCTTCAATTCTTTACTGAGATTGACTTGCAGGTAATGCCTAGGGGACAAAATATACTTGCAGATGGGTTGGCTACATCAGCAGCTACCTGTAAAATCCCTTTTCGTCCCACTCGTAAGTACACAGTGGAGGTGAAGTGCGGACCAACCGTTCCTAACAACATCAAATATTGGAAGGTATTTGGAAATGTTGATCAGATCGAAGATTTTCTACAATGTAAGAATGATTTCGAATGTACAAACATAGATTTAGAAAATGATGATGAATTTCTAAATAAATTTGTTTTTAAGAATGGTAGTGTAAATAAAATAGATGTTGAAGAATTTAATGAAAATGAGGTAGATTATAATATTTTGCAGTTGAAAAATAATGTGTTACCTAGAGGTTTAGTTCCGTTGGAAGACTTGTTTGATTTTAACGACGTAGCCAAAAAAACTAAAATTGAAGCTAGTGGTAAAGAGGTTGAAGAGTGCAACATAGGAACAGAAGAAAACCCCAAAATGATAACACTGTCTAAATCTCTGCCACCGGAACAAAAAATCAAATACATTGAACTTTTTAAGGAATATATAGATGTTTTTGTCTTGGGATATGAGGATTTAAAATCCTATGACACCAGTATCATACAGCATCGGATTCCCATAAAATAAGAACAAAAACCTTTCAGGCAAAAACTTAGGAGAATCAATCCCAAGTTGCTTCCCCTAATAGAGAAAGAAATCAAAAAGATGTATGATGCGAAAATTATAGTTCCCTTGAGATTTTCCAAATGGGTTTCTAACCTAGTTCCTACCAGGAAGAAAACTGGTGAGATCAGACTTTGCATAGATTTCAGAAATCTGAACAAAGTCTCTCTTAAAGATAATTATCCATTGCCCAAAATGGACCATATCTAGTAAAATATAGTTGGGTCTAGTAGGATTTCCTTATTAGACAGTTTCTTGGGTTACAACCAAGTCATGGTTCACCCAGAAGATCAAGAGAATACATCATTCACCACACCTTGGGGAACCTTCATGTATGTGAAGATGCCTTTTGGCTTGATGAATGTTGGTGCCACTTTCTAAAGGGCAATGGATATTGTGTTTGTGGACAAACTAGGAAGATTTATAGTCATATACCTGGATGATGTGACTGTATACTCCACCCAATATGACGAAGAACATTTGTAGCATCTCAGACCCGTGTTTGAGAAATGTAGAAAATTTGGGATTTCATTGAATCCAAAGAAGTCTTTGTTTGGATTAGAGAAAGGCAAGTTAATGGGACACATAATCTCCAAGGATAGAATCAAAATCGATCCCGGTAGGATAGAATCCATTCAGAAGGTGGAACACCCTAGGAACTTAAAACAACTGCAATCATTCATAGGCAAAATAAATTTCCTTAGAAGGTTCATACCCAACTTGTTCGAACTTCTTATGAACATCACTAACATGTTGAAGAAGGACACAAAAATCAAATGGAACACCAAAGCCAAGCAGTCTTTTGAACAAGTAAAGCATGCACTTACCCAAGCTCCAGTTCTGATCAGCCCAGACTATTCCAAAGATTTTTATCTTTTCTCTTTTTCATCTGAGCACACTATAGCAGCAGTATTGTTTCAAAAAAATAGTGAAGGGTACAAGCAACCCATAGCATTTTTCAGAAAAGCTTTAAGAAACATTGTGTTGAATTATAATATTATGGAGAAACAAGCCTTTTCTATGGTAAAGGTTATAAAGGATTTCAGGGTCTATATTCCCCATTCTCACACAATTGCATACGTTCCAAGCACAGTGGTAAAAGATATCCTAACTCAGGATAATCTAGATGGAATAAGAGGGAAATGGATTGCGGTAATTCTGGAATATGACATCGAAATAAAGCCTACTAAATTGATCAAAGGACAGGGTCTGGCTAAACTAATGGCAGAATCAAATTGTAATGCTCTAGATATCAATTTCTTGGTTGCAGTTGACGAACAAGAAGAGCAGGCGACTCCAAAGGTAAAAGAGGTATTCTTAAACTCTCTCTGGTATGCAGACTTCATTTTTGTACTTCAAAACTTACAAGCTCCTCCTGGTTTAACTAAGACCAAAGCCAGATTTATCAAACTGAAAGCATCAAAATTTTGTATTCTAGAAGCTAATCTTTATTGGAAAGATCCTGGAGGTATTTTGCTTAATTTCCTGTTGAAAGACGAAGCTGACAAAGTTCTACAGGAAATTGTGGAGGACATATGAGTTGGAAGACCACAGCCAACAAAATATTAAGAGTTGGTTTCTATTGGCCTACATTATTTGTTGATGTTCATAACAAAGTTACTTCTTGTCATAAATGTCAGGTTTTCGAAGGTAAAAAGAAGTTGTTGCCTCTTCCCATGAAACCCAGATCAGTTGAATCCCCTTTCTAGCAATGGGGTTTGGACTTTATTGGAGAAATACACCCATCCTCTTCAGGCCAACACAAGTGGATCCTCACAACCACGGACTATTTCACCAAATGGATCGAGGTTGTGCCGTGTAGGCAAGCTACTGACTCTGATATCATAAAAATTTTAGAAACTAATATCTTATCTCGTTTTGGATGCCCCAGGAAAATTATAGCTGACAATGCAACGGCTTTCAGATCCAAAAAACTCATAGATTTTTCAATCCAATACCACATTACGTTGGGGCATTCCACAGCCTATTGCCCTCAAGGAAATGGGTTTGTTGAGTCCTCAAACAAAATTCTAATGAATATACTCAAGAAAACATTACAAGAAAACAAGAAGTCCTGGCATAATAAATTGGTTTTTTCACTATTGGCAGATAGACTGAGTAATAAAAGATCAATTGGTATGTCTCCATATCAACTGGTATATGGCACTGAGGTGATTTTTCCTCCTTCTTTGGGAGTTCCAATTATGAAATTATTGTAGGAAGCTCAAGCAGAGCCTAATGATATTCAAATAAGAATAAATCAAATGATTTAGTTACAGCAATCTAGAGAAGAAGTGTACAACAGAACTCAAGTGATCCAGGAAAACATAAAAAATATTTATGACAAGAGAACCAAAGAGGATAACTTTGAATTAGGTTATCTAGTTTTGAAATGGGACTCCATAAATGAAGATAAAGGTAAACATGGAAAGTTGGATATATTGTGGAAGGGCTCGTACGCCATTCAGGCCTACAGAGGAAATAATGCTTTCCTGCTTAATAATGATGATGGATAAGACCTGCCAAGGGGACCTGTAAATGGCAGGATGTTGAAGCATTATATTCCGCCCCAATAGCGAGATCACCATTTCCTTTTCCATTGTAGATATCATTTATTTTACAGGAAGTTTGTGTGTAGGTTCTTTTTTCAGGTGTTTGAATCCCACAGAGAAGGCCCTGAGACACTGAATAATGTCGTCAAAATTTTCAAAATAAAGAAATTCAGACAGCAGAAGAAGCTCTAGAGGAAGTTTTTCAAGACAACAAGAAATAGGATTATTGGCACCTCACAAGGAAGGTACCATCCCCAGGTGGAGCCACTGTTATAACCCTATAATTTATATGATCAACTGTTGATTGTAATTTTGTTCCTTTAGTGTTTTTTGACTTACAGATATTGTTGCATTCTACAAAAGAAAAAGAAAAGAAAAGAAAAAGAAAAGAAAATAAATGAAAGAAAAAATGAGAAAAATATAAGAGGGCATAAAATAAAATGAATAAGGCCCATGAAATGATCATGACTTGATCCATACAGTTTAAACATGGCCAAGTCTTTTAAATTTAAGTATTTAGGACTAGTGAATAAGCTTGCCTAAACTGTCTAAACTTAGCCAAGTAATTAGGTTAGCTAGTGAATAAATTTGACTAAACAGTCTAATCTTGGTCAAATAGCCCCAAGGTAGAGTATTTTCTTAGCCCAGCAGTCTAAGCTAGGCTAAAGGTGCAAATGAGTAGGTTAGGACATAGGTTAATTGTTGGCAAATATTTAACAGACAGCGAATGCTTGTCATTGATGGCAAGTACAGCAATGAAGATGGCATGAGTATAGAAAGTATGTAATAGATTGGCATTATGAGAAGACGCTACAGAGAAGATTCGAATAAGATCAGAAGAGATAGTGCAGAGGATTGTTGACAAGAATCATCGATGGCAAGATCAGAGTAAGCAGAACAAGGTAAGCTCGAGAGGAGAAGCATTTCTAATCATTGGATCCCTTTCAAAATTCCTGAAAGAAGGAGGATCATCAGATCTATTAGTAGACAAGATGAACGCGCAAAAGAGGAGGACAGATTTCAGGCGTCAGATTCAATCATCGTTGGATCATGAAGAACCTACACATTCATTAAAGTGCAAGGAGAAACGGGCTCACAAAATCCCGAAAGAAGGAGGACAGTCCATCTTCAGGCAGGACACATGGCGAAAGATCATCATGTCACTGACTGGAAAGTCAAAGGAACAGGGTTCCCTAACCTCTTGAATTCGTGATATGCGAAATCACGAAACTATCTTAGCCATCAGTTCGAGGTTTGTTCTGGACCGTTGATCTGAGCTCCATCTCGGAGCTTTGCCTATCGCGACTTGGAGAGGAAAGAAACATAACCATCAAAATCGCAACATGCGAAATCGCGATTTAATCGCAGCCATCAGATCAAGGTGTGATCTGGACCGTTGATCTGAATCCATTTCGGAGTTTCACCTATCGCGACTTGGAGTGACAAGAACCTCTATCGAAGGAATCACGAGATGCAAATTCACGATGAGATCTGGACCGTAGATTCATCGAGATCGTGGATCGTTGATCTAAGCTTCATTTCGAAGTTTCGCCTATCGCAACTTGGAGTGACAAGAACCTCCATCGAAGGAATCGCGAG
>SNQJ01S0058191.1:34178-55810 GCA_010110895.2 Picea sitchensis
TTGTTCAGATTAACGGTCAGCATGAGATCTTGTACCCCCCCAACCTTTCTACCTTTAACGGGGGGGGGTCCAGAATGAACCAGTGTTCAGGCGGGCCCCATATCTACGTGGCATCATCTCATTCCATCTTACCTTCCCACTCCAAACATTTACCGCTTACCATTTTTCCAAATCACCACCATCATCCAGAGATGCCACATCCCAAAACCACCCCTAGCAAATCCCATTTCATGACCCCATCAGCATGTCCCCTCCATCTAACCATTACGGGTCATATCTTTTCCGTTCATTCTCCAATCACCATTCTACACGTCAACTGGGTACACATGTCATATGTCCTTCACCTTTCCCCCTCACACTCTAAAAGACCCGTTGGCCATTTATTACTGGCCACATACCCATTGTTCACCTGACCTGTCCTTTGTTCACCCAACGGACACTCGTTCACTAAATTCCAACACCGATTCGGTCATTCGCATTCCACTCACACTCCCTGCATATAAGAGACTCATTCTCCTTCACCTCTGAAACATCTCATCTAGCCATACATTTTCACCTACTAACGTGTGTTCAGTGTCCAGGTACCGGTGCAAAACAATGGATCCCAAAAGTAAAAAGTTAAATGTGGAGGAAAATCCATTTCTCCCACCTCCTGTCGATCTCGACCGGATGCCATTAGCAAACAAAGACTATTTAATCTCAAAAAACAGGTCCAATTTCGACTTTGTCGAGCTACAGTCATGGTTTAAAGACACCTTCATTGATCAAAGTGATGAAATTGGGCTCTGGCAGTCAAGTTTCCCTCTGTATATTTTTCCCCAAGTCTATCATTTTTCTGAATTCGCTCTCAAATGCCAAGAACACTACCTCCCTAATTAGAGAGGCATAATATCTTCGTCTGGAGAAACCTTTTTCCTTATTACACCTGAGGCCATCGATCAAATGATGCAGGTACCCAGATCCGAACCCCGTTCTCCCCTCACAATTGAAATTCTGACATAAATGTATCAGAACCTGTCTTTTCCACAAAAAGCACAAATCTTTGAGTTGTTCCTTCCACAAGATGCCCAGTTCCCTAAGAAGAATCCTCCCTATCATTATTCCATATTTTCCGAAAGGGAAATCAGATTATCTCAACATTGTGTTGTTTGCTCGGTTACTTCTCAGATGAATGCATGGATGAACCTATCCTAGGTTTCCTGTCCATTTTCTCTATTGAAGAGAAAGTTGCCACCCAGTTTGATTACAGTGGTTTTTTGGCCGAGAACCTGTACGACCAACAGGAAAATTTCCCTACATAAGGCTTGTTCCAATATTCTTCAATATTGGCCTACATGTTTATGTTCTATCAAGCAGAAAAACTTTCCTTTTTAATGAAAAATATGGACAAGGATGGAAAACCGCAAGCAATAACTCTATGGATGTCGTTGCTCAAAAGAAACTCCACTGAGTTCAGTTTCAAACAATTCATCGAGTTTTTTTATCACCCAGTGGTAGGCATGCTCAGTGGAAGACCAGAACTAAGGATAAACGAGGAGATCCAAAGAGTTTTTCACCTTTCGGATCTCGCAAAGACTGGGGACTGGTTCCTATACCAGAATCACACAGAGATCAGAGTGTATGGGTGTGAACTAGTTCCATACAAATTGCCCAAGTATGTGCATGTTTTAATATTTTCACTGGAGTAGATTAGTCAGATGATAAAATCAGATGACATTCATTTTGTGTCTCTGAAGGAAAAACAACAGATGAGGATTAAAGGGAAAATAGGACCACTTATCTGCAACAGTTGAGCAGCTGGGGAAGAGGCAGATAAACTATTAAAGGAAATGAAATTCAGCACCAGTTTCATTTGGTGTTATGACCCAAGTGGGATCATTGTAAAGATGAGATCCAAAAACAAAATTTCACCTTATCCTCACACCCTCAAACCGGAAATTGAAAAGTACATGAACTGGACAGAGTGGGAGGAAAACACTCTAGTGGATACTGAACAGCAGAAATCTCCTTCAGTCTCTTTTTCATAGACTACCACTCCACAGGTACCAAAGGAAAAAATGCCAAGAAAGGATGTCTCTCCTTCAATCACTCAGGTATCAGCAAAAGATTTTCAGGTATATAGAAAGAGACCCAAAACCACTCATGCTACTCACATGTCTGGTGAGGAAGAGCCCTACTCTACCAAAGTGATTGAGGGAAAACATCAGGTGGTGTCCACTTCTTCTTCAAAGAAGAAGATGGATATAGTTGTGACCACCCAAACTCCACAAGGATCTGTACCTCTGAACATTTTCAAAAAATATGACATTGCATCTCAAAAGTATGATCCCTCAAATGTAAAAGAAGCAGAGGAGATGTTAAAGAAAAATAATGTTGACATTGCATCTCTGAGAAAACGGCTAAAATTGCCACCAACAGAGGATTCACAACCTAAAGAAATAGATGAGGCAAAAGACGAGAAAGAGGATATGTTGAAGCTAATCATGCAACAGAACACACAGATCAAGGAAATGGAGGTAGAATTGGAAAGGTTATTGAAAGAGAAGACACAATCAACCCTGATGGAAGTCATTCCATTGAGTGTAGTTCCCCTTGCAGGATTCAGTACAGCAGTTGTGCCAACAACCACTATAGCAAAAATTCCATCAGCAACTCCATTGACAGCACTGGAAAAAAATATGGAGCTAGCAAAGTCCATGGAGGAAATGACTCTGTAAGGAACAGAGATCAATAGGCTGAAAATGGAGGTTGAAAGTCTCCAGGAACTCAATTCTTCCTTCCAAACAAGATACAACATTGAGAGACAAGCATCAGAGAATATCAAACAGGAAATACAACATCTTTAGAAACAAACAGTGGCAGGTAAGACATTAGCAGAGGCTAAGGAAAATATCTGGACAGATATCTCCAACTCCATAAATAAAATTTGGCCCATGGTGCAAATCATGTTCAAGCAACATGATCTGGTGCTTAAGAGTAGGCAGGCCATTGACAAGATAAGAAGAGAGCTGGGTGAAATTCCCTCAGCAGCTAACGAGATCATCAAGTTCCGAAATTCAAAAACCAAGGAAGAGCTTGAAGACCTGAAAGTTGAAGACATAACAGAAACTATCCTCGAAGTCAAAAGAGTGTTGACCAAAAGAGGATTAATGTTGCAGTTGAAGGAGAAATCTCAGAACATGGACATTGGAGTTCAGAGATTTTTTAGCAAGCTTGAGGCCTTACAGAAAAAGGGCCTTCCTGGCTTACTTGTCCTAAATGATAAATTGATGACTTTATTCGATTATAAGAAAAATATTTCCACCATGGCCAATACAGTTCCAATTTTTCAAGGATACAGGGCAGCATCATAGGCAAAGTGTTCTTGGAGACCTTGCAGCCTGACCTCAGCATACAGCACGAAATCAAGTACATTTTCCTCACTAAGCCGACTTTTGCTAAGTATACCGAGATGGATGAAATCTACCGCCGGCTATTGAAAGTTACCATCCCCGGTACACAAAGATGGGATGATCTGTGTGAATTGATCAAGTAAAGATAAAGGTCTCATCCAAGTTAGCATCCAGTGCAGTCAAAGTCATATGAATGACTCACCAATGGTTTTCCCCAAAATTAGCATGAGAGATTCGACGCATCATCATCAGTTCCTATATTTTTGCATCTTGTTATCTAGATAGTTAAAAATAGCATCTGCCACGTCCTGATCATTGATGACAGGGTCGTTTGTAATTTAGATTATAAATACTTCAAACTTTGAAGTACTAAGGGTTGATCTTTACGCCCAAGCAAGTTGTAATTGCTGTAATTTTTTCAAGAGATTATTCTAGTAATACAAAGAGACGTTTCACAGGATTCATGTGTGTTAGTTGTTGGTGAAGTTTCCTCTGTCTTCGTAAAAAGTTTTCTTTCTCAGTTATCATGTTTTTTTTCTAATCTAATCTTTAAAAGAAGTTAAAGTTGCAGAATTTTCCATTGTGTACTCTGTTCTTAATCTTTTACAGATTTAAATGTTTTCCTTTTGATGTTACAACAAAGAAATTCTTAATTGATTTTTTGTTTTAACTGATATCTCACCTTTTTCAGCAATCCATCATTTTATTCCTAAAGAATCCAGCAGTTTCACTACCTTGCCCTATAAAACAAATATTCTAAAAAATTGTCTTTGATCTCCATTTTTATAAAATAGACCCCATAGCCCATTGGAAGCGTAAGTGACATCCAACCATTTTATTAAAAAATACAAACAACTCGGTACTATTATTTTTTAACTAGCCTAAGATCTGAAAATCCAAACAAATCTAAATCTTACAGAGAGATCCCTCTCTGAAACTGGCAGGGCTAGATCCCAGTTTCGAAGTGGTTGGTTAAGGTTACCTCTTGTAAATTTCTTCTGCCCTTTTACAACCTCTGGGAATTTACAGAGTGCTAACACCATCCTTTGTGAGATAGGATTTTCCCTTCATCTTGTGTAGTGATCAATCATGCCATATAATGTACTCACCGCAGCCTCATATTTGATTATCTCTACACAATTTCTCAAGAATTCTATTAGTGTATTTACCTTCTCTAGTGGCTTCTCTATCATTGTGTGATGTTTTTCATGAGGTGTCCCTGATGTTGATTCTCCCTAATCCATTCCAAGTACTTATTTCCTTGCCCTCGGATATGTCTCCTTTTCTTGTTGAGGATCAAAGTTTGGTATGGGCCCTGTTGAATTTCTTACCCATTGTTTTGTTTTCTTTCCTTCATCTTCCCTATCAGTCCCTATTCTATCTCCTCTGTGGGTAATAGCGGCTACTCTCGGTCCTTCATTATGTCTTTCAGTTGATATCATCTGCACATTCTGGTTTGAATTCGGGCTCTAATTTCCTCTGGCCTACCACTTCGAAACTATTTGGGGACAGTCTTCTGTCGAATTATCCAGTGCTCTGCAATATGTGCACATCGTACATGGATTATGGCAATCGTGGGAAAAATGTACAAGTTAATTATAGTTGTAACATATAATCAGTCCTCTTTTTCCTCTTCCAAAATTCCCTCTACCTCAACCTCAGCCAAAGTTTCCTTTGTTCCCTTGATTGAAACCTCTTTGATTTGTATATTGTGGATCCCATGCTTCTATTGCAGCATTATCATCCTAGATCCTATACATATCGGATGTGCGCTCCCTCATTAAGTCGAACGTGTGAAAATCCTTCTCCTCATGTCCTAAATATTTAAAAAAATTGCAAAACAATTTCTTTGGCGTACTCTGGTACTTTTGTAGTAGTGGACACTTCGTTGGGTGATGACCCCATTTCTTATATATCTCACAATATCCTCCTCCCGGCAATGGATTTGGTTCTCTCATCGCCAAATATTGCGTGAATGCTAGGAATTCATCCTTGTCGTGGCCTTTAGTCCTACATTTTGTAAACCATACTTGCTCATGTTTCTCCTTTCCCTTTTTCAGTTCTTCCAGATGAATTGTTAATGCAACCAATTGTGTCTGAACTTGCATCATTCCTCCACTGTATCCCACCATAGATGACTCCAGATTCATTGCAATATCTAGTGCCTCGGGTTGTGATGCAACCTTCTGCTATATCAATGGCCTACAAATGTGTGGTAGAAGCCCTACAATAAACCATTCTTGGTGTTGTTGATCTGGGATCTGGAAATTTAATCTACCCATCACATCTTTAAATCTTTGATCACAATCCCATACCGACTATGTTTCTACTTGTTTGATCTCCTTCAATTATGTGATGCACTACGACTCTGAATTTGGTTTCTTGAATTCCTTTAGCAATGCTTACTTAATCTCGGTCAGCGTCATGGCATGTCCTATAGGCGTGGTGCTTTGTAAATTCATATACCATAGTAGTTCATGACCTCTAAATGTTGTCGCTAACTGTGCAATCTTCACATCTTGATCGTGTACATTCTTTGTAGCCCAAATCGTCTCACAAACAAACAAGTGTTGTTCTAGGTCCTCTGACCCAATTCCTTGGAACTCAAGCAATCTAAGAGTATTATCCACCCTGGCCATGTTGATGGTTGTAGTCTCTCCTCTTGGTGATGTTGGTTGACTCTGATTTTGACTTTGTGCACTACTTCCACTAATATAATACCATATTTATTGATTATCCAAGGGATGCATCCTTTCATGGATGGTCACCATATGTTCTCTATATATGGAACTCTCATCATTTTAATAATATATCGAATACAATATCTTCTCATATAGAAAAATCAACATGGTATCAGAGAAGGATTGGGCTTGACTCCCTCAAGGGAGGGACGAGGTGAATGGAAGAGAAATGGAATCTTAGCATATGCGAGAGTAGATAGTTTGTGAGTGGATTGTTGCTAGGTATGAATTAGTTTGTTATTTGTCCATCCAATCAATCATTTGATGAATAAGTCACCATTTGGATAAGTTGATGCTATAATATAGTGTGAAATCACTCTATTAACATAGTTGAATATCGTGGAAGAGTTCCTGTACCAGGTGGAAGGTTTTGGTGTTATCGATGGAGGCCTCACCACGCATTTAGAAGCCCACAGTGACAATCTTCATAATTCTTTGTGGAGCGACATGTGATTGATAGAATCACTCAACGAGTTGTGAAGTGATGTGTTGACTACCATAGTGGAAGGAGAATATGAACATGAAGAGCCATTGTTGACCCATGTGTAACTAAAGCGATGTTAATCAACTGAATTGAATATCTTTGAAGAGCGAGTAGCACTAGCTCGAAGAAGACGAAAAAATTGATAGTGGAAAGATCACTAGACTGTGAGATTTACATTGTTCCATTAAGGTTTAGTACTAATTTTTTAATTCACTGGTATGATGGGTGTTGATGTTTGTACAACATCAGGAAGACATTCTCCGAGATTAATAATTAATAATATAATTATTATTAATAAAATAATAGTAATAATAATAAATAGTTATTATAATTATTAGAGATGCATCCTTTCATGGATGGTCACCTAATGTGCCTTTAGGTTCTCTATATATTTGGCACATTCATCATTCTAATATGAATCTATCATATCATCTCATATAATATCTCATATAAAAATTCAACATGGTATCAAAGTGGGGCTGGGCTTGACTCCTTCACGAGAGGGCCCAGGAAAATGAGAGTAGAGTAAAATGTTGGGAGCGTTAAATTTATGGAGTTGTTACAATCTCTACGTACAACATATTCACCTTTTACTCCTACCTGAATTATAGAAAAAATTCCATAAATTATGGTGGGCAGTAATTTCTAGTAAAAACGCCTATTTACCTAAATATGAAGAATGCACTGCTTATTTACTTCTACCTAAATTTATGCAAAGAATCACATGAATTATGGAGGAACAATTTAACAAAGTCAAATACTATGTGGATGGATTATAACCAAATTAATTTAATCTTTGGGTAGTTATGGGAGGTATTCTCGAACTATTTATAAGAAAGAAAAATTAATTTAATTTTAAATTTAATTTTCAAAGAGACATGTCTCTTTGGATCAATTTAATATTACTATAAAAAGATACTTGAAAGACACAACAATAGACGCACATATTTTTTCTCTCTCACGCGTGGGAAGTGATCTAAAGAAGAGACCGAAGTTTCTAAGTAGTTGAAATTTTCTGAGTGTAATTACTTAGTGATGTTCCAGAGTTTACTAAAGTAATATCGTATATCATTGGAAGTAATTACCACTTGCGTAAAATTATGCTTGTCTAAATTTAACACTAGAAAATCAACATGGTTAGTCGTATGACATCGAGTATATGATGGATGTGTATTAGTCATAGTAGAGAATGCATCATTTGCAGGGTCATTGTATATAGTTGTGCACATCCATGTAATGAATAAGAAGAAGAGGTTAGCACATGCAAAGGGAGCAGATGACTCTGAAGACTATACAGCCTCAGAGGGAGTCAAGCTTCAGAGGGAGCATGTAGACTTAGAGTGGGCCTAATCTAATAGAGAGTCAGTTTCTTAGAGACTTTCATTCAGAAAGGATTCCTCTTTGGATTCAAATTCAGATTCATATGGGAGAGGCATCCTTCGGGACTGACAGACAGAAGGCTAGACCTTGAGGAGATATGAGACCTCCTGGCGAGGATTCCCTTGTTTCATTCAAGGAATCCAGTCAGAAGGACTGAGATGTGGACCTTTTAACCTTGATTTTGATACATGTACATTGGTTGACAGCAAAAACATTTGTCGATATACCTACGTGGTACGAGTGGATATGAATTGATATATGTCGCGAATGGATATGTGAAGCTGAAGAGTTATACAGACTCTGACTGGGAAGGGAGTGCACCGAATCAGAAGAATAATTCCATATGTTGTTTCAGTATGGGATTAGTGTGATCTTATGGTTGAGCAGGGAGAAGATATCAGTGGCACTCAGTACAGTGGAGGAAAAGTATATAGTATCCAGTATTGTAATTCATGAAGCGGCATGGCTTCAGAAGTTTCTTGCAGGACTTCATCTGAGACATGATGCAAAAGGGAGTTGTGAAGCTCTAGTACACATCCACAGATGAGTATCATCAGGAAGAAATTCTCCCAAAGTGGTAATGTTTATTTCACTGAGGAGAATGATACATTCACTCATAGAATTAGTCATGTTGATTTGGCTAGTGGTGAATGGCCCATGCATAGTATTTCTTCGTAGTCATGTTGATTTGACAAGGAGTGGAAACGACTCAAGGTGTTGATTTTTCTCTAGGTGGTTGCAACGGGCAGGAATTCTCCTAGAGTGGTCATCATGATTTGATTGAGGAGAATGATAAATTCACTCACTGGATTAGCCATGCTTATTTGGCTAGTGGTGAATGGCCCAGGGCGTTGATGTTCTCCAGCTATTAGCATTAGGAACACATCCTCCCAGAGTGGCCATGATGACTTGGCTAAGGAGGATGATACAATCACTCACAGTATTAGCCATGCTAACTTGGCTAGTGATGAATGGCCCAGGCGCAGTCTTAGAGAATCGATGTGTTATCACATGCCTACTCCAGTTTGGAGAAATCTATACTAACTAGAAGAGCATGTGAGGAGAAGTATACATCAACTGGGTGTATGTCAGAGATGATTACATCAACAAAGGCTCATTGACAAGTGTAAGAGGGAGTTGGCCTCAGAATTCTAAATCAATAATCTTAGTGTGATGTAGAATGTCTCCCTAGATGAGAAGGAGTGTTGAAGTTAGAAGCATCGGGCATACATTCTCCAGAGTGGTCATGTTGATTTGACTTAGGAGAATGGCCCAGACGTAGTCTTAGAAACTCGAGATGCTTCCCCAAGATTCAGTATCGGGTAGAAATTTTCCTAGAGTAGCCATGTTGACTTGGCTGAGGAGAATTCTCTAGGACATTGATGTTCTCTAACTATTAGCATTCAACAGACATCCTCCCAAAGTGCCCATGCTAACTTGGTTGAGGAGGATGATACATTCACTCACAGTATTAGCCATGTTGAGTTGGCTAGTGATGAATGGCCCAGGCGTAGTCTTCAAAGGATAGAAGACTTGAGGTGCTTGAGGTCCATAATGTCTCCCTCATTAAGAGGGAGTGTTGATGTTTGTACAACAAAGGGAAGACATTCTCCCAGATTAATAATTAATAATATAATTATTAATTATTAATAATATTATTAATATATTATAATAATAATAATAAATAGTTGTTATAATTATTAGAGACGCATCTTTTCATGGATGGTCACCATATGTGCCTTTAGGTTCTCTATATATTTGGCACATTCATCATTGTAATATGAATCTATCATATGATATCATATAAAATATTATCTCATATAATATTTCATATAAAAATTAAACAATGGGCAAGACTTTCTGCATCTACTATCATTTCCCTTGTTCGAGTGGCAAGACCCCGTCCCCTTAGGTAACACAAACGCCTCTTCATTTTAGAATGTAAAGAGCCTCCAAGTGGAGTATGTGTGGAATAATGGCAGGGAGATGAAGATGGAAAGTATGGAGAATTGTGTTAAAGGTGAACGAGTGGGATCAAGGCACAGGCCTGCTATCCAGGACTCACGTTCCCCAATGGTCACATGGAAGGGCATGTTGGACACTTGAAATGGCACACATGTGAACAAAAAACCCATAATTTTGAGAAGAGGCATGCCATGGATTGGAAAAAGCGTGGCGGTGTCAAAATCAAGGACCCCGTCAGCAAATGTGCCATTGGTATAAGAGTATATGTATCAATAGAGGTAATTGTTGTCGACAGATCTGGAGATGTTCTCTACGATAGGGAGGTGATGTTGATTCAGCAGTATGCTCTTCTTCATGAATTATGACATGGGAGTGTATCTCTGGAATTTTGACATGGGATCAAGATGATCGAGCAATTTCAGATAGGATATAGTATGAGGAAGTGTGTCTCTGGATAGTAATTGTGTGCTACTAGAAGTGGTTGTGTACCACTGGACTGTAGTTGTGTACTACTATGGATCAACATAGACATGTTCTATTGGATGGAATTGTAGTAGCTATGTGATACTAGCTTATTTTCATGGAGATTACCAAATCACTTGGAGTAGTTATGTGTTGCTTGATTGTAGAGATTGTGACAAATGATTCAAGCTATCGATGACATGGTAGTAGTTGTGTGCTGCTAGTTGATTGTAGAGAAATCAATGGACTATTAGATGAATACATCATGAAAAGATATCTCCCTAGCTAAGAGGGAGTGTTGATGTTTGAGGCAGCATCGGAGATATTCTCCTCGGAGGGTCCTGTGTGGACTAGTAGCAGGGAATGTGGACTTCATACTGGCATGCCTCATATGGTCAGACGAAGGAACCAAGACATTGGTTTCACGAGGAAACCTCAATATGTCTTATGAGACATCAGTTCCATGAGGGAACCTCAATATGTCTTAGACATTGGTTCCATGAGGGAACCTCAATATATCTTAGACATGTGTTTCATGAGGGAACCATGACATGTCTAGTATGGAAACAGTTCATGAGTGAAACCTAAGGTTGGATACTTCACGATTTTTGGGTGTTCAGTATGTTATAACCCTATAATTCATAGTATCATCTGGTGACTGGAAATTTTTTCACTCTGGGTGTATTTCGGCTTGAAAGTAGTATTTCATTTCTGCAAATTAGTTTCAAGGAAAGGAAAGGAAAAGGAAAATTCATGATTTTTTATGCTGAGTGGTTTTTTCCTAACCCCATGGTGACAAAAACAAGGGAAGCAATGCACCAGACCCTCAAAAAGGTCATTAAGCCTAAGTTTTTCCTCATATACTGCATTCATGTCTGGAGAATAAAGAATGCTCTTAGATCGACGGTTGATCTAGCAGCACGTAGATCAACGGCTGACAATGGATTCTGGACCCCCTCGACTGTTCTTGTTTTAACAGTGGGGGGTGGTCCATAATCGGAGATAACGAAGGCACACATCTGAACGGCTGAAGCACCAGCGCTTTCATCAACAGCTGGGATTGAATTCCAGACCCCCACGACTGATCTGTTTTTAACAAGAGGGGGGGGGGTCCAGAATGGAATGTTTTTCTGGCGGGCCCCTATCTCTACATGGCAGGAATCTATTGGTCCCAACTCCCATCACTTACCATTCATCATTTTCTGACATACCCCGTCACCCGATGACATCATCCTCCATTATCCCGCCATCTGCGTCCCTACATTTGCATAATCCAAACTTAGGGGAAAAAGAGTAATAGATTAACAAAGGTTAGCAATAAAGTTAATGTAGTTAAACTAGGCTAAACTAGTTAATAATTAATTAATTAATTAATCAATTAATTAATTAATAGCTAAATTAGTTTAGTAACTAGGTTAGTTTTTTATTAATTAATATTAAATAAAATAAATATTAAAATAAAAAACATAAAAAAACAAAACGAAATAATATATATAACAAAAAAGGTAATAAAACGAATTAAAATATGATACAAATTATAATAAACATACATAATAAAACACATATAATAAAACAAATATAAAAAAAAAAATATAAAAAATAAAACATATAAAATATAAAACAAAACAAAAAACAAACATATAAAACAATAAAACAAAAACTAAAATGAAATAAAAATAAAAAACATAAAAACTACCATAAGTCTACCCTCCCGTGCATCCATTACATCAAAGCCCACATAAAAAACAAATCATGTTAAATCAAACGGCTACTAAAAATTCCGGACCCCCTCACCATCCGAAGTTTAACGAGGGGGGGTCCGGAATGGTTGTTTTCCTTTACCACTCTTTGGACAGGTGTCATCCCCACAAGCCAGTGGACTCCCCCCCATAAAACCTCTTACCACCTCCGGGGGGGTCTGGAATACCACCTTCCCAAAAAAAAACCGCTTTTCCCAAATTTCACCATTTTTTGCATGTTCAATATGTCTTTTTCTCGAGGCAATTCTGGGAAAATGAAGACGTATTTTCAAAATCAGAGAGAGGTTGTTTCTCATCATGGGCTGAATAACACAAACCTCTCTCAGTTTTTTCACAAGTGCGACGAGTAGGGAGAATCGAAGCCATCTTTGAGGCCCTCTTTTCCAGTTTTTCATTTTTTTGTTACAGTCCTGATTTTGCGGGAGCTGTTACAGCCAGATGGAGGCTAATTTTGCGAAACCGAAGGATTTTTTTTTCCATCACATGCCCATATAAAATAAACTCCTTCATTTTTTTCCCATGTGTCATCGTTGAAGAGAAACAGATGTCTGTTCGGACCCCTTTTTTGCAGAAATTAGGCCCGTCTTTCATGGCAGACAGTTCCAAATTTTGGGGGATTTGTGGCTATTTTTAGCCGAGGCGGTTAAAACCAACTTACACAACTCATTTGGGGATCTCTCCTATTTATTCAGATGATTTTTAATGTAAAAGGGTTGTTGATTCTTGCACCCAAAAGGCTATTCTCTATAACATTTTTCTGATTCACTAGGAATGCAAAGGGACTTTTTCACAGGATTCATGTATGTCGACGATTGGTGAAGTTTTCTTTCTTCTTTGAATGTGATTCCAATCAGTCTTCATTATGTTTCTCTCTTTATAATTTTCAAAAGGATATTTAACGCATAATTTATCCCTGATACTCTGTGCAGTGCTTTTGAGAATCTTAATGCTTTCCTTTGATGCTACAATGAAGAAATTCTTGAATGCTTTTTTGTTGTAGTTGATTATCTTGTTTGTTACTTCTCTACATCATTTTATTTCTAAAAGATCCAACGTTTGCATTACCTTACCCTGTGGAAATACCTTATAAACTTATTTTTAATTTCAAACTTGTCACAAACCCCATATCCCAATGGTCTTCTTTCGCTGTCTCAACCAGAAAAATCCAAACTCTGAACCCATTAACTAGCCTAATATCTATTCAAACAAATCTATATCACACAGAGAGATCCCTCTCTGAGTCTTGGAGGGATAGTTCCAAGACTCGAAGTGGTTTTGATGTTTCCTCTGTGACTGCCATCACATCCTTGGGAAAATTACAGAGTGCTAACAAAATGGCGACCATATTGGGGAACTTTCCCCAATAGTACACTTCAAGCTCCAGATCTGATCACTAATGGTGGACAGTGACCAGACACCAAAAGGTTGAGATCATTCACCTGGCAACTCCAAATCAGCTCCAGACAATACCAACTCAAAGACTGCACTGGAGGAAGAACCTGAAGCATGACTAAGAAGCCTAGAAAGACCAGGTACTCAAGCTCAAATTGTATTCATGATATTATTGGTTTCATCTGCAATTACTTTCTCTCTTATCATGATCCTGGTCTAGAGTATATTGTTGAAACTCAGGATGATCATTTCCAACCTAATGAGCCTCAAGAGATCATATCCCCAATTGTAGATTATGTACATACTCATACACCTGTGCACATCCCAGATGCACCTGTAGAAGTCATAGAGAGACATAAGACTCCTGCTTTATCTCCTACTATTGCTAAAGCTCTGGATGGTTGTAAGCCTCTTGCTTCACCTCCTATACCTGCCAAAATCCCAGACAGATACAAGCCTCTAGATTTGCCTCCTATTCTCCATGACCTCCCTGTCAATTACATCAATAATCTGCCCAGGTTTGATGGAGAGGATGCCAATATTACTGCTGAAAAACACATCCAGAGGTTTGAAGATTTTCTTGACCTTTATGAGGTCGAAGATGATGATGTCTATATCAGGATGTTTGCCTTGTCTTTGCAAGGCAAAGTTAAAAATTGGTTTAAAAACCTCCCAACTGCAAGCATCAGAAATTTCATCAGTTCATGAAAGTTTTCTTAGATAGGTGGGTGACCATGAGAAATGTATTTCTCAACCTAGAAGAATATGACCATTTGAAAAGACAGCTAGGGGAAACAGTACAACAGTTTTCAGCAAGGTTCAATAAGATATATCATGCAATGCATGCTGATGTAAGACCACCCCTACGATCAGCACACTTGCATTTCCCAGATGCCTTCGATCCTGAGATGGCATTCCAATTAAGAGAAAGGAACATTGCAAGCCTTAAAGAAATGAAGAACATTACAATTGATGTGGAGGCCAACTTGTTGATCAAAAGGTCAAAGGCAAGGAACAAAGAAAAAGAGAAGTTGAAGTCATCAGAAGCTATACTGGACATTTTGATCAGTGCCATGGAAGCGATGATGTAGAGGATCAACATGAAAGATGAGTTTGTTGTCCAAAGACATCATGTTCCATTGATTTCAGAGAAAGAAAAGGTCACCGTTCCAAAACATTTTGTTGTTCATCCTTGGTACCATGGTTTGGATAATGATTCTTTCATGTATTCAATTCACAACACAGCCAAAGATGAAGCTCCATCTCAACTTGCAAAGGAACAACCAGCTGATATGATGTGCATGTTTGACAACATTCCTTACTTGGATAATCTACCCAACTGTGATCAGTATGATGATGAGCATGAGGCTGAAATAGAGGTGGATTGTTCAAAGAAATTAGCAGCATGTCATTGGCAGGAACAAGATCATTTACAGTTCAGATATGACAATCAACCCTTGCACAACAGTCATGACAACGATGAGGAAGAGGCAGAAAATTTCAGAGTAAGGGAAAAATCTTTGCCCTTATGTTTCTCTTCTTTTCAATTTTTGAGAGGAAATTGTAAGCAAGTTGTCAATGGTAGAGAGGGAGAGTGTTCTGATCAACTAGGTGAAGATGCTAGTGCTAATGTGGAGGTTGTTCTAAACCCAGAATTGCAGCACTTTACCTACTCTGATTTTCAAATTCCAAATGAAAGCTTAAAGCCCGAGACAAATTATGAGTTAATCCAAAATAACTCTGTACCATTTTGCTTTAATTCATTTCAAATTTTGAAGGAGACTCTTGGACAAGTGTTGAAGGATAAATACATAAAAAGTCAAGAAATTTCATTTGAATCAATGCAGCAGTCTTGTCAATCTTTTCAGGATCCAATAGTTGATCGGTTGGACAGCCTGTGTGGTCAAAATCATTCTTCATTCGCCAGTCATGAGATGAAAAGCTGTTATGATATTGACATGATCAGGAAGTCAGTTACAGGGGTGTGTTCAGTAGAAGCATCATTTCAGAACCCATCAGAAAAGTTGCAAACATGTCATGAAGTGCATGAGGATGCAAATAGCACAANGATCCTATAGCCACCTATATGGATAAATTTTTCACTGGAGAACCCCAATCTATTCCTGGCGTTACTTTGGTGCTTCAGAATTGTCGAGGTCTCTGTTGTAAAGATCAACCATGTTTTCAGCAGTGGCCATTACACTTTGCAGTTTTGAATCTATGGGCAAAGGGTCAAGTTGCCTTGTTTACTATGCTAACAAACAGTCAAGTAGTCCACTGGTCTCAACAGCTACTTGATTGGCTTCATTGGCATTTTTGTATTATTTAATTTAGCATGATTGTAAGCAGTATAGGGTAGGTAGGAGAGCGTGAATAAGCTCAACATTCTGAGCATCTCTTTTTCAGCAGTGTTTATTTTAATTTGGTTTCAGTTGCAAGATCAAAACAGGTACAGGTTGCAGGATAAGATTTTGGGATCATCCCAATGGATAAAGCATCGGTCTGCATGTTCAAAGGTCTGTGGCTCTTGACACCTCCTGGAAGAAGCTGCCATCCCCAAGTGGAGCCACTATTATAACCCTATAATTCATAGTATCATATGGTGACTGGAAATTTTTTCACTCTGGGTGTATTTCGTCTTGAAAGTAATATTTCATTTCTGCAAATTAGTTTCAAGGAAAGGAAAATTCATGATTTTTTATGCCGAGAGGTTTTTTCCTAACCCCATGGTGACAAAAGCAAGGGAAGCAGCGCACCAGACCCTCAAAAAGGTCATTAAGCCTAAGTTTTTCCTCATATACTGCATTTGCGCCTGGAGAATAAAGAACGTGCTTAGATCGACGGTCGATCTAGCGGCGCGTAGATCAATGGCTGACAGTGGATTCCAGACCCCCTCGGTTTTTCTTCTTTTAACGGTGGGGGGGGTCCGGAATCGGAGATAACGAAGGCACACATCTAAACAGCTGAAGCACCAGCGCTTTCATCAATGGCTAAGATTGAATTTCGAACCTCCCCGACTGGTATGTTTTTAACGGAAGGGGGGGGATATGGAATGGAATGTTTTTCTAGTGGGCCCCTATCTCTACATGGCAGGAATCTATTGGTCCCAACTCCCATCAATTACCATTCATCATTTTCTGACATACCCCGTCACCTCATGACATCATCCTCCATTATCCCGCCATCTGCCTCCCTACATTTGCATAATCCAAACTTAGGGAAAACAGAGTAATAGATTAACAAAGGTTAGAAATAAAGTTAGTGTAGTTAAACTAGGCTAAACTAGTTAATAATTAATTAATTAATCAATAGCTAAGTTAGTTTAGTAATTAGGTTAGTTTTTTATTAATTAATATTAAATAAAACAAATATTAAAATAAAAAACATAAAAAAACAAAACAAAATAAAATATATAACAAAAAAGTAATAAAACAAATTAAAATATAATACAAATTATAATAAACATACATAATAGAACACATATAATAAAACAAATATAAAATATAAAACAAAACAAAAAACAAACATATAAAACAATAAAACAAAAACTAAAATGAAATAAAAATTAAAAACATAAAAACTACCCTAAGTCTACCCTCCCGTGCATCCATTACATCAAAGCCCACATAAAAAACAAATCATGTTAAATCAAACGGCTATTAAAAATTCCGTACCCCCCTCACCATCCGAAGTTTAACGAGAGGGGGGGTCTGGAATGGTTGTTTTCCTTTACCACTCTTTGGAAAGGTGTCATCCCCACAAGCCAACGGACCCCCCCCCTAAAATCGCTTACCACCTCAGGGGGGTCCGGAATACCGCCTTCCCAAAAAAAAAAAATGCTTTTCCCAAATTTCACCATTTTTTGCCTGTTCAGTATGTCCTTTTCCAGAAGATATTCTGGGAAAATGAAGACGGATTTTCAAAATCCGAGAGAGGTTTTTTCTCAGCACGGGCTAAATAACAAAAAACTCTCTCATTTTTTTCACAGGTGCCACAAGAAGGTAGAATCGAAGCCATCTTCGAGGCCCTCTTTTCCAGTTTTTCATTTTTCCGTTACAGTCCTGATTTTGCGAGAGCTGTTATGGCTATATGGAGGCTAATTTTGCAAAACTGAAGGATTTTTTTGTCCAGCACATGCCCATCTACAATAACCTCCTTCATTTTTTTCCCAGGTGTCAGCGTTGAAGAGAAAGAGATGTTTGTTCGGACCCCTTTTTTGCAGAAATTAGGCTCATCTTTCATGGCGGATAGTTCCAGATTTTGGGGGATTTGTGGCTATTTTTAGCCGAGGCGGTTAAAACCAAATTACACAACTCATTGGGGGATCTCTCCTATTTATTCAGATGATTTTTAATGTAAAATGGTTGTTGATTCTTGCACCCAGAAGGCTATTCTCTATAACATTTTTTTGATTCACCAGGAATGCAAAGGGACTTTTTCACAGGATTCCTATATGTCGACGATTGGTGAAGCTTTGTTTCTTCGTTGAATGTGATTCCAATCAGTCTTCATTATGTTTCTCTCTTTCTAATTTTCAAAAGGAGATTTAACGCTGAATTTATCCCTGATACTCTGTGCAGTGCTTTTGAGAATCTTAATGTTTTCCTTTGATACTACAATGAAGAAATTCTTGAATTCTTTTTTGTTGTAGTTGATTATCTCGTCTGTTACTTCTCTACGTCATTTTATTTCTAAAAGATCCAATGTTTGCATTACCTTTCCCTGTGGAAATACCTTATAAACCTGTGTTTAATTTCAAACTTGTCACGGACCCCATAGCCCAATGGTCTTCTTTCGTTGCCTCAACCAGAAAAATCCAAACTTTGAACCCATTAACTAGCCTAATATCTATTCAAACAAATATATATCACACAGAGAGATCCCTCTCTGAGTCTTGGAGGGCTAGATCCAAGACTCGAAGTGGTTTTGATGTTGCCTCTATGATTTCCATCACAGCCTTGGGCAAATTACAAAGTGCTAACACAGTATACATTCATGTACCCAAGGAGAAAATGACCAAGCTAAACCCTTCAATCAAAAAGGGTACATTTTTTNTTGTGTACAGTGAGTCTTCAAAGGCATACCAGATCTACATCCATGGTCAGAGACAGATTGATGTGAGCATAGATGTTACCTTTGAAGAGGATGTATCCTTCAAGAGATCTAGAGGATATCACATGGATATTTATAGTGAGTGAAAGGAAGAGATGGTGCCTTCTCTCCCTCACCCTCCAGAGGGAGGCAGTTGATCTTATTGATATAGTTGATCTCATTGATCCTATAGCTCTAGTTGATGTTCCCAAAGATATTACAGTAGGTCGAAAGATACCTACATGGGCTCATCAGACTATGTTGGAGGTAGAAGGACATGCATCTCTTCGTGGTACCTTCCGAGATAGCAAGAGACCTCAGATATATTTGTGTTATGTCGTAGCTATGAGCAGCATAATTGATTATGAGCCTTCCTGTTATAAGGAAGCATCTATTTAGCCAGTAGGGAGAGATGCCATGATGGAGGAGTATCATTCCATCATGAATAATGATGTGTGGGGTATTTTTTTGAGACCTAAGGGGAAGTCAGTAGTGACTTCCAAGTGGATCTATAAGATCAAACACACAACTTATGTGAGCATCGATAAGAACAAAACGAGATTTGTTGTTAAAGGATTCTCTTGGGTGGAGGGAATAGATTATGAGGATACATTTTCTTTTTTTTCTCGATACACTTCTATCTGGATGATTATTTCCCTTGCAGCATCCATGGGTTGGAGACTACATCAAATGGATGTGAATACAACCATTCTCAATAGAGAGATTGAGGAAGAAGTATACATTGAGCAGCGAGATGGTTTCGTGATACATGAGAAGGAGTCTCATGTATGCAGGTTGAAGAAGGCCCTATATGGACTCAAGCAGGCACCTCAAGCTTGGTATGTGAGGATTGATGGACACCTAATGAGTTTGGGATTCAATAAAAGTATTGTTGATCCCAACCTGTACTACAATATTGTTAATGGTGAGTCCCTAATTTTGGTCCTCTACGTTGATGACTTATTCCTGATCGGTACATAGATCCTTATTGTTGAATGAAAGTATGCGTTGGCCTCTGATTTTTAGATGAAGGACCTTTGTATGATGCACTACTTCTTGGGACTATAGGTGTGGCAGAGAATTGATGAGAAATTCATGAGTTAGGGGAAGTACATAGTTGAGATATTGAAGAATTTTGGGATGTTGAATGGCTACATCAATGGTGAAGAATATAAAGAAACTAAGTGTGTATTATTTTGATTCCAATGAGATTGATCTGACCCTATAAATACAACTAATTGGATCATTGATGTATCTGATTAACACCAGACTAGATATTTTCTATGCAGTGAGTGCACTTAGCAAGTTTATGAGTCATTCGAGAAAGACACATTGGATTGTTGTGAAGCATGTGTTGAGATACATGCGAGGCATATTTGGACATGGTCTGGAATATACTTCCAGTATTGACATGAGATTGCATGCATATATTGACTCTGATTGGGCAGGGAGCATAGTGGACGAGAAGAACACCTATGGGTGTTGCTTCACTTTGGGATCTGCCATGGTTTCCTAATGTAGCAAGAAATAGACTTTGTGGCTTTGAGAACTGCAGAAGTAAAGTAAATTGCATTAAGTGTGGCAGTTCGCGAAGAAGTGTGGCTTCACAAGCTCCTTGCATATTTATTTGGACGTGTGTTGGATTTCACCATTATTCATTGTGATAACTAGAGTTGTGTGAAGCTCTCATAGAATCCATTGTTTCATTGAAACACATTGAGATCAAGTACCATTACATCCTATACATGGTGCAAAGAAAGGTCGTATTGGTGTAGTACCTTCCTACATATGAGCAAGTTTCTAATTTTCTTACCAAACCCCTTACCGGGACGAAGTTAGAGTGCTTCCATGACATACTTGATGTGGCAGAGAATGCCTCCCTCATTGAGAGGGATTGTTGGTGTTTGCAGTTTCCTGATACATTCTCCAAATCGTAATTCTCTATGGCTGAGTTGAGTTGATCTATGAGGACACTTATTCGATAAGGGATAAGTGGGTTTGGGCTTATATCTCAATGTGCCTTGTGGAGAGAACATGAGGAAGCATCCCTTATGGAGAGCACATGAGGGCATGCCAAGGGAATTTACCTTGACATCACACACTATTGGGAGTTGACCATAGTGTTTCTAGAGGGAGTATCCTCTAGAAGTCTACATGGGAGTGTCATGTGTGACAGACTCCAAATCGTACTCATTTGCGACTGAGTTGAGTAGATTTGTGAGGACACTTATCTAAGAAGGGATAAGTGGGTTTGGGATTATAGCCCAATGTCCCTTGTGGAGAGCACATGAGGACATGTCAAGGGATTTTACCTTGATGTCACACACTATGGGGAGTTGACCCTAGTGTTTCTAGAGAGAGTAGACTCTAGAAGTCCACATGGGAGTTCCATGTGTGACAAACGTTTTGCTACAATTCCCCAAGTAAGCATCTTGCGGACCTTCTCCTAGATTTGGCTGCAGACTAAGGGAGATAGGATGCATTTATCACAAAGTTGTACTTGTGGTAAATTGGCCCAAGTGTAGTCCTTCCTTGATCATGACAATGAATAATATGGACTCGAGGTGCTTGAGGTGCTTTCCACGTGTCAGTTAGCATCGGGTTGGCATTCACTCATTGGTGTGTACATGTAGTGAATGGCCCTGGTGTATTTTTTTTCCTAGTGATGGTGATTTTACAAGGAATGATAAAGAATCAAGATGATATATGTTATCGCATGTGGACCCAGAGTGAGATTGATCTCAGAGTGATTCAATTGGATCAAAGGGAGAGCCGCGGAAGGATTTTTCCCTCGATTTAGGTGGGAGAGATACATCTCGCAAGACTAATAGAAAAGTGTCATGAGTCTAGGGCGAAGTTTGTATACTTGAAAGACAAGCTTGGAATGATGCATAATGTCTCCCTCATTGAGAGGGAGTGTTGATGTTTGGACAACATCGGGAAGACATTCTCTTAGATTAATAAT
>SNQJ01S0058191.1:55860-74538 GCA_010110895.2 Picea sitchensis
CTTAGATTAATAATTAATAATATAATTATTGATTATTAAATAATATATATAATAAGTAAATTATAATAATAAATAGTTATTGATTATCCAGGGGACGCATCCTTTCATGGATGGTCACCATATGTTCTCTATATATGGAACACTCATCATTGTAATAATATATCGAATATAATATCTTCTCATATAGAAAAATCAACAGTTACATCCAATAACTCTGGACTTGGTATCAATTAGACTGTAACATAACCTAATATGTCACAATCAAACTTCATCAAAATAATACCTAGTTGAACCAACTGACTGAACAAAAATAATGATAACAACGATGACGACGAACCCCTAATCTCCCAACCCGTTACATATTTACATCAAAATCTAGGGCTAAAAACCCTAATCTATTCATCCCAAAAATATCCCATTACAATGCATGTCCAACTTAGTTAATTGATTGTTCGACGCCTTTCTTCTACTTTTCATCCTTCATGTTGCTTTTCTATTTTTCTTCTATTTATGGAATGCCAAGATGTCATTCTCCTTTTATTTTTTTATTTCCTTTCTTTATTCTTATGGATTTATTCTTCGAGTTGTGTGTCATCTTCTTTTTGCGCACTTTCCTCCTTCTATGCACTTCCCTATTGGATGCACCTCAGCTATGCACTCTCTAGATTTCCTTCTTCCTTCGCGCACATTTCATATACTTAGGATTTTTCCTCAAAACTTTACCAAAACTGCAAAAACTACTTTCAGGACTACATGTCCAACACCTTTGATCCACGTAGTGACACAAGTTCAAGATATCGATAAAAAATGGGAATGGGTCATCATAAGCACTTGGATACCAAGTTCAATAAATTGGGTATATTGACATAGATCAAACACCTTCAGGCAACTTCTCACACAAACAAATCGAAGATCAGTACACTAATGTATTATATGGTTAAAACCCTCAAAGAAAAAAAGAATGTACGACCCCAACCAACGTGGCCACTTGAGACAATATATTAATACAAAAGGAAAGTAGTTTGCATATGAATATCTCATAATAGATCATCAAAAAATGACCCTCCATGATCTTTAAATAGAAATCATAGACCAATCAAGTTTTAAGCCACAAATAAAGTGTTGTTTGTATTGAAGAAAAGATGAACCATCAAATCACTTTATGTTTAGAACATAATCATGACCATTGAATTAGTTAATTACAAAAGAAAACTAAAGAAACACACTTTACCTAAAGACACATTAGACTAAGTTGATCTTAACTAACTCCTAAACATATAAATATCCTAACAAGGTCTTAATAAACCACATAAGTGTCTTCCATGTAGATTTGATCTTGTATCATGTATATTGATTCTTGAATCACTATAAGAAAAACTCCAATTGATGGAGGTTTTTACAAAACCACTTTTCCATCATCTATTCGTAGGGAGGTTTCTAATGGAGGTGAGCGGTCGAAGGTTTTGATGGATATTTTTTTCGATGTGCTTAAATCATACTACCACACTAGTGCACTTACTTATTACTCGCATTCATGCATAACCTTACCTAAAGCACAGTTGTAGGTTAAAATATTTTATAAAAAAATAACAACCATTTTTTCAAAAAAATATTGTTGATGTGCCATATATATTAACCACACCACATAACGATACCATTCACACTGAAGTATGTTAATATATTTTATAAAAAAATAAGGGTAATTTATTCTAAAAATCATTGTTGACGCACTATTTATACTTAAACGCATTACCACATAACCATACCATTTGTATCAAAGTAAGTTAAAATATTTTACTAATAATATGAGCCATTTGAGCCATTTGTACAAAAAAAAAAAAATGATAGTTAATGCACCATCTATATTTAATGGCACCAATGCATAATCGTACAATTCACATAAAAAAGGTTCAAATATTTTATAAAAAAATAGGACTCTTTGTTCAAAAAATTATTGACAGTGTGTCAATTATAATTAATCTCATTATTGCATAACTATACCATATGCATTGAAGTATGTTAAAATATTTTATAAAAAATATTGACCATTTGTTGAAAAATTGCAAGTCGGTGCACCAAATAGATTAAACAACACTGGAGTGTAACCATTTCATGTATAACAAGCAGATAGGAGGTAACAATGTAATTCACAGGTGCAACAATAGGAACTTGATGGCAAGAAGCTAATGCTCCGAGGAGTCTGGCAGAGTTAAAATAAGACTTCAAGGAGACACAACGATGACATCAATGGCATGGCTTTCCAGCAATCGGTACAGAACGATCACCGTCGATTAGGATAGAGGGTAGGTGAAGATCAAACGATGGATAGCTAGCGAGGCACAGATCGAAGGAATTGGAGGGAAGGTTTAAGATGGTCGGAATTTCGGATAACGAGGAATGGATGTTGTGGCATGGAAAAGACTGGATGAGTTAATGCAGGGCAGAGTGACGGCAAATTCATTAACTATGATCTATGATCTCTTAGGTTACTCGGATGGGATCATTGGGATCATTAAAAAATAATACAGGTAAAAAACCAACTGATTAATTCAAATCGCATGGAAAAGGACACTGCGAGTGAAGTGAAGGGTGGCAGTTGGAAGTACTGTTTTAAATATTATTTAATGTATCGAAAGACGTGAAGGCAGCAATAAGAGTTCAAACTTATGAACCAATAAAACTGTGACAAATATATATATATTTTTATTTTAAAATATATTAATATAAGTTTCCTAAGCTAAACATTATAATTTTTAAAAAATTTGAAAGTCAAACCTAAACTAATAGGCAGTCAACGATGAACTCATCGCTATAGTCCCAGGCCTTTGGCAGGGACTAATAAGTTGGATCTATAATTTTTTCAAAAAAACTTGACTATGTGTAGAAGCACCATTGTGCAAACCTACCACATGCACATGCACCAAGGTAGGTCAAAGTATTTTTAAAAATATAGATCAATTAAAAGAAAACCTTGTTATTAAATAGCATGCACGTTGAGTAAGGTTGAAATAATTTTAAAAATATCGACCCTTTTTTCCAAAATAATTTCGGTGTATTCTATATATTTAACCGCACTAGTGCATAAAACTACCAATGCATTGATGTAGGTTAAAAATAAAATTTAAAAATATAAATAATGTGTTAATACATATAAATGCACCAATCCGTTGAGATATCATGCATATCATGATAGGATAAAAAAAATTAAAAATGGACCCCATTTTGTGGTGCTACCAAACTGCCACATTTCTCGATAACTTTGATCCCATGGTGGATTTGTGGTTATTTTGGAATTTTGTAAACAGTGTAAAATTTTCATTTCTTCTTTACGTAGCTACCATGCCTCTTCAGTGGAGAAGGGACCATATAAATTGTTTCTTGTCCTTTAATTTACATTTTTAATGATTTATAATTTAAATTAGGCCTTAATTTGGTTATTTCTAAAAAAATAAAATTGGAAAAATTTCCATCAACGCAACCCTAGAAATCCACTAGGACCAAAGATCTATGCTCTTACAAGTTGCATCGATAAGAAATTATCCACTACATTTTAAGCACATCGAATAGTTATGTTTAATGCGTGGAAATTTCCTACACTCTCTAGTGTGTTAATAAATGTATGGATGCACTAGGAGTGATGGTCCATAATATAAGATTCGGTGCACCAACAATGTTTAGTAACAACATCAAGCATTATCAATGTGCAAATAAATAAATAAATACACCATATTGGCATGCACCAACAAGTCATGTCTATATAAGTGGAATTGGTGCTTGGTGCACGATGCCTATATAGGTGACACTAGTGCAATGTGCCTATATACACAGTATCAAGTACACGGTTCTTATATAGATGGAACTAGTGTGCAATAAGTCTAAGCATTATAAGTGAACTGATGCATGTGAATTTCATGTTCTCTTTTTTTCACTAATGAACATACAGATGGACTAGTAATAGTGCCCTATTATGATGTGGCACATTGCACATCCTTCATAACAACACCCAAGGATAGAAATGTTCTCTGTCATTTACAGTACACCATAGTTATTGGTGCACTAAAAAATATTATGGTGCACCAACTTTAGTGTGTAATAATAAAACTGATGCACCAATACATAAATCACACAGATAATGAATAATATTTTTACGATTTATCAATGCATGAAGTATTTAGTAAGAGCATAGTTATCAGTGTAGTATTATAAATGTAGCACATTGGATGTCTCAGAACACTTGTGAAATTTGTGTGCATTGTTTTCGATGCATTTAGTTAAAATGGGTGTACCGAGTAGTTTAACGAATTTTGTATCCAAAAGATTCTAAGTTCGATATTCAATGAATATTACAAATAGCAATTTAGTATACAGGTTGTTTATTTTATAGATAATGAAATTTGTATGTGAAACAAGACAACCACAACAAATAGTCAATACCATATATCTTTGTGCGTAGATGGGAGGCCTAAGAGAGGGAGAGAGGAATGTTCATCCTAGTACACCTTAGGTTTGTCTCCTTATGAGGGATGTTGTCCTCAAATTTTATGAGCATAATTCCCTCAAAGAGAACAAAAACGTATGAATGCAATTGATATGTCACTATAATCATGGTAGGTAGGCCTTCAAGGTTGGTCTCGATCTATGGTACCAAACAATCGAGGATGATTTTTATCTTAACACTAGAATGTGTAGGAGGGGGAAGGATTTTCCCCATTTCTTTGACTTGTGACTTGGCATTGTAGTTGAGAGTCAATTGGCACATGTGCAAAGATATGTCAATGTGGATATCACTGACCCTAGTGACTTCCAAGTTTCTAGGGGGCGACTAATATTGCATTCTTGTTGGCCCTTGGTTGTGGAAGGCTGTGAATATTAAGGAAAGAAGCACGAAGTGTGAACTGCGTGGAAGACAAGTTGACTGAGATTAGGTCAAAGTGACCAAAAGAGTAGAAAAGGCGGAGCGGTAAGAGAAAGCAAGTCGTTGGACGGGGAGATCGAGGAATACATATCAACAAGGAAGATGGATCATGGATGACTCGGCGAGCATAAAAAGCCACCAATAGAGGATTTCGAGCACCTCACAAGAAAGAAGGAAAGACAGGCTGGCGAAGCCCTGAAAAAGCGGGTCAAGTTGACCTAGGGTTTTAGACACCTAGGGTTTTGGTATTTAGGGTTTTGACACCTAGGTTTCATCCTAAGGATGTCCGAGATTCATTGTAATGTATAAATAAAGGTCAAGAGGACTTGGGATGGGTTAGAAAGAAAGAGAGAGAGAGAGAGAGAGACATTGTGTATGATGAGTGATTGTTGTTATTGTTGAGAGAGAAGTATTGTGTGGTAAGAGAATTTTGTGTTGTACAATCTTCAGTTGGGTGCAAAGATCAACCCTACAGCTAGGTGCACAGGGAGGGGAGAGAGGAGAAGAGAGAGAAGGAGAGAGAGATCTGCAAGATAAGTGAAGATAGAACTGTATGTTTTCATCTAATATATTATAAAGCACAGTTCTGTGGACGTAGCCCTAGGGAGAGGGCAAACCATGTATATCTTTTTGTTGTGTGTGATTGATGTTGTGTTCTTCTCATCTCTAATATACTTTTAATGCAATATTGTGTTAGATTTGAGATATAGTTTGTGCAATAGGCTTAAGAAAGATAAAGAATAACTAGATCTGTGTGAGCGTCTTGCCTTGGATCCTCCTTGCATTTCCTCTGGTTGTGGACACCTGTGTCCTGCAACCCCCCTATAGCTACTTTGGGTGAGACTGCATTTGCTTCGCAGGTGTTTCCAAAAGGGCCAATAGTTAGGGCTTGTTGGTGCGTTGTTAGAGCTGAACCCTGGGTCTGCCCCTGTGCCAACAAATGGTTCTGTTGCTAGGACTGGGATCTTCTTGAGGGAATGTCAAGGTGGTTTCCATCGAAGACAGATATTCAGAAGTGGATAGAAGAACAAGAGAAGGACTTCACTGAAGCTCAGAATAAGAACCCTAATATTAGTACAAAGGATTGGTTGGGAAGGTATATCTTTACTAATATACACGAGATTTTCTTTGGAGGAATGCATAAGGAGCTATACGAGTGGCTAGCTAGATTAGAAGATACCCAGTTTGAGATCAGACTTAGACCACCTATGGTTTGGACATCGACACTGATCAAGAAGGTCAAGAGAGTTGATAACGATGTGTCGAGCAGTAGATCACTGGTTTGATAGTATCATTGGAGGGTATATCACTAAGTTTTCTATTGATAGAGTAGAATCATATAGCCAAGAAGATAGATATTTCTTTAAGGGGCCGAGAGGAAAAATTTTACACTTCTTGAAGTTGAAGATCAATATGTTATTACATGAGAATAACATCCTAAATATACAGTAGTGGGTCAGATTGAAAAATCTAATGTTCAAGAATTCAGACAGTGATAGTGACATAGAGGTCGGACACACGCGTAGTGGGAGAACCTTCAGAGAAGTTCCTCTGGTGAAATTGTTCAAGCAGAATCCCGAACCACCCGCACAGGAAGAAGGGTTCTATAGTGGAGAAGAAGAAGAGTTATTAAACGAGGAACATTCAGAGTCCTCTATGGAAGAAGAAGGGAAGATTGAAGAGCCTCGCTGAGAAGAGTCAGAAACTTCAAGGACTATGCAGACTGTTGAAGTAAGTGCTCTTACACCTCATGTTGTTTTAACAGCATTAAGTAACTAGAGTAACCTAAGTTATCAAAACACTTAGAGCACTGGTACAAGTGCTTGAGATGAGATGGATGAGGAAGATCTATGGCAGATTAGATGAGGTTACCCACCTTTAGGGGAGATGGATCTGAAGATCCTAATCAACATTAGTTCTTTTGTGAAGCTGTATGGAGTATTAAGATGTCATCGATGAAGCTTTTAGGAGAGATCAGTTTAGTACTACCCTAAGAGACCGCGCAATGAGTTGATACATGAAGTTTGTCCAAGGAGTTGTCCAACCAAAACCACTAAACAAGATCAAGACTATGTTGATTGCAGAATTCAAGAAACCCAAGTCAAAGTCACAGTGCATCATAGAGTTGAAACAAATCAAGCAGAAAGTAATTGAACTTGTTTGGGAGTTTGATCAGAGATTTAAGACCCTGACAAGTCATTTGAGTTTTCAAATTCTGGACGAACAAAATAAAGAATGGTTCATTGTTGCCCTCTTACCACACATTAGAGTCCCTCTGATGCAACAAAAGATCACTTCGCAAGCTGAAGCACTGGAGATCGCCATGAAATTAGAATCATCCCCTACGGGAGAGTCCAGTTAAGATATGAGTCAAATTTTGAGTCAGCTAACTAGCTTATCACTGTAGGTCGAAGATATGAAAAAGGATAAGGGAAAAGATAAAAGAGAAGATATTTGGTGTATCAGATGCAAAAAATCAGAAGGTCGTGATAAGGAGCATTGTCCCCTATTTCATGAGTACTTGGCTTCAGGAGCCTCGATCCCTTTAAAGAAGGTTACTCTACCTTGATGCGAGGTATGTATAAATATACATCGCCCTGGACAATGCTATTACATGCAAAAATATGTCCAGACACCTACCAACCTTTACTGCACATTCTGTAAATATGTGGGGCATGATGAGAAATATTGTAGGGCTTATGACCTCTTTCATGAAATATCAAGAGAAACATATAGAATTCAAGGCGAAGTACAAAAATAAGGAAATACTACACAGTTTAACTCCCCGGGAAGAGGAAACTTCAACCCTTGAGGTGGATTCAGAGGAAGAGGACAAGGAGGAGGTATGGGTCGAGGTCGAGGTCAGATCATTTGTTATACCTACGCACAGCCATGTCACTTGGCAAGGGATTTTCAGAACCCTTGTACCACTTGCAGTTACTGCAACTCATTTTAACATGTCATAGAATATTATCCTACACTATTAGCCAAACTTCAGGAAAGACGAGGAGGGAATCAACAAGTACAACTAATATCAGTAGAACCTCATGGAGTGGATCCTAGAGTCGTCGTTATCACTAGAGGAGGCGCTGCTACAGAAGAAGACATGGTGACTCTAGGGAAGATTACAGAAGAATTAGGAGTTACAAGAGATGTGGAGAAGACATAGGAGTTCGATCCAAAGAAAGAAAAGCAGACATTTGAAGAGGCAAAAAGATATTTTGGAGTTCGATCAAAGGAACAACCAGAAGTGAGAGAATGTGGAATGACCCTATCCTTTGATCAATCTGCTTCGCCCAGAGAAGGAAAAGAGGTAAGAAGACTTATGGAATTCTTATGTACTTGCATTAATTTGATTAAGGATGAAAAATCCATACAAGAATTACAAAATTTGATCAGAAAGCATGAGATAGGAAGGGTAGATCCTCTACTGAATAAAGCAGTACATCAACTATCCAAAAAGAGAAGGACAAATAAGGAACTACACCTTAATGCCCAAATTGGAGATTATGATATAGATTATGTGGTCCTCGACTTAGGGTCAGAGGTCAATGTTATGACAAAGAAGACCAGGGAACTGATGGGAAAACCTAAGTTGATCTATTCCCCTGTCAGAATTAGGATGGCTAATTAGCAGGTAGTAAGCCCCTTTGGTAGGCTAAAGCATGTCCCTGTGGACATCGACAAGGTAAGAACATTTGTGGACTTCAAGGTGATTGAGATAGTTGATGATAGTTGTCCTTATCCTGCATTGTTAGGAATTCATTGGGCTTTCAACAGTTCCACTATGGCTGACTTAAAGAAAAGAAGAATGACATTTCAAGGTGATGGCCTTAGGGTCATTGCACCTCTAGATCATGATGAAGGTTGAAGATACACGGAACCCATCAGAGAAGAAGACTGTGCATATGAGCTAGAGAATATATATAAATTGACAACAAGACAACAAGATTACATTAACCCTACAGTAGACAGGAATTTGAGCTGGCGAAGTGACAATGCATACTCATCGGATTCAGAAGAAGCACTAGAGAACTGGAAGAAAAAAATGTATGAAGTTTTTGCGCGGAGATGTGCTAGATTGACCAGAGAAGTTCGTTGGATCGACACAACGGTAAGTAACTTGCCCACATTTGATGGTTTGAATCACTTAGAAACATTCTTACTGAAATTTGAAGAAGTTTTACCAGTACAACATAGATTGTTGGCACTGGATGAGGCTTTGAAAGCTACTCTAGCAATATGGTGGGGGACACATAAAAATAACATCACGGACTAGATACAATGTCGCACTTTGATGACAGTGTGATTTTCAGACAACATTGAAGGATGTGAAGTTAGATACATAGGTCAAAGTTGTCTGAAGGACCATGTGCGAGGTTGTGAGGAGGCCTGGAGCAGCATTCCTCAAGAACAATGGGTGCATAGCTTCATCAATACTCTAGACACAACGCCTATCAATTGGTATCTTCAAGTAGAACTATGCCTCACCACCTCAGATTGGTACAGTACGAATCAGAACTTTATAGCTACATTTTCATTTGAAAGCCAATATCCTTCAGTAGATCAAGCTCTACAAGTTGTCAGGCATAAAGTCTTTGAGGAGGCAACTAGCCTCCCTGTGGAGCAAGAAGAGGATGAATGGACTGCACCTCTTCAAAAACTGCAAGGATGTTATAATATCAATTTTTATGAAGACGATGATCCTAGGAGTGTGAACATCGCATAAATGGAAGGATGGAGAGACGTATAAGGACTAGGAGTCGAACTACCTTCCATTGGACATTCGATCAAAATCAAGAAAGTTAATATTGGAACAGAGCAAGCACCTAAGCTTGCTAATGTTGGGGATTACTGGGATGATGCCACCATTGATAAGATCACATAATTACTGCATGAATATTAGGACTTGTTCCCAACCAAGTTCACCAATATGAAGGGCATAAAAGGGCCCATGGGAGAGATGAAAATCCCCTTGAAACTAGATGCAAGGCTAGCCAAGTAGAGACCCTACAGATTGAATCCCAAATATAAGGAGAAAGTGAAGATTGAATTAGATTGAATGTTGGAAGCAGGAATCATAGAACCTATTGAAGATTCATAGTGGATTAGTCCTATAGTGGTACACGATAAGAAGACAGGAGATATCAGGATTTGTGTAGACCTCGGGAAGTTGAATGATGCATGTTTGCATGACCCATTCCCTACATCGTTTATAGATGAAGTGGTAGATAATGTAGGAGGACAGGAGGTATATTCCTTTACAGATGGATTTTCAGGTTTTCACCATATTAGGATTTCCAAGGCAGATCGCCACAAGACCACATTTGCAACAGAATGGGGTTCCTACCAGTACACAGTGATGCCTTTCAAATTTAAGAATGCACCATCCATCTTTTCCAGGGTGGTGGTCGAAGCATTCAAGGAGTTTTTACATAAATTTTTGGAAGCCTATTTTGATGATTGGACTATTTTTAGATTATTACAAAATCATATTGAATGTTTAAGACTAATGTTGGATAAGTGCAGGCAATGTCAAATTTCCCTGAATCTAAAGAAGTGCTTCTTCTTTTCACCCTTTGGAGTGATGTTGGGCCACATTGTGTGTAATTAGGGGTTGCTAGTAGATCCATCCAATATTGCATTATTGTTGATCTACCCCCTCCTACTTCAGTTATACAGTTGCGCACTGCGCTGGGACATACTGGATACTACAGGAAGTTCATTAAGGGCTATGCACAGGTTACAGCACCTATAGAGAAGCTTCTAAATAAAGATTGTCAGTTTCAATGGACAGAAGAATGTCAGCAGAGCTTCGACACAATGAAACAGAAAATGGTTGTTGCGCCTATTCTGGTTTTCCCATATTGGAGCAAGGAATTTCATGTGCATGTCGATGCATCTTCTATTTCACTAGGAGCAGTGTTAGCACAAACAAGAGCAGGAGATATTGACCGCCCGTTAGCCTTTGCTAGCAGGAATCTCTCAATAACTGAGATAAATTACACCACCACTAAGAGAGAAGGTTTCGCCATGGTATACGCGTTGCAAAAGTTTCATCACTACTTGTTGGGAGTCCACTTCAAGATGTTCATTGATCACTCCGCGTTGAAATACCTAGTCAACAAGCCAGTGTTGGGGGGAAGAATATGCAGATGGTTATTGTTATTCCAAGAATATGATTTGAGATTATGGTTAAGTCAGGGAGAATGAACAAGGGACATGACCACTTGTCTAGGTTGGAACATGGAGAGGAACCTACTAGTTTGGAGGATACACTACCTGATGCACAACTGCTGGCCATCAGGAATATTGATGATCATTTCACTGAGATAGTCCAGTTCCTATTGACAGGAATGGAACCTCGTGAATACACAATCATCCAGAAGAAACAGTTGGTAGTGCGTGCTGCAGATTTTTCACTTATAGTCGGACATCTATACAAGATGGGACCTGATGAGATCCTAAGGAGATGTGTTATGGAGGCAAAAAGACCACTAATTTTAGCAAAATAACATGAAGGCATCGCAGGAGGACACTACGCAAGGAAAGAAACAGTGCATAATGTTCTTAGAGTTTGCCTCTGGTAGCCTACTTTACATAAAGATGTCAAGGAATACTATAAAGCCTGCAATGTATGCCAAAGAGTTGGGAAGCCTTCCTGAAGAGATGAGATTCCTTTAGCACCATAGCTGACTTTGAAGGCATTTGAGAAATGGGAAATTTATTTCATGGGACCTATAAACCCACCAGGGAAGCGCACAAAAGCTAGATACATCATCACTGCGACAAAGTATTTGACAAGATGGGCAGAAGCAAGAGTAGTTAAGGACTATAGTGCAACTACAACTGTGCGATTTATATTTGAGGATATCATAACCAAGTTTGGATGTGTGAAGACCCTGATGAGCGATCAAGGAACGCATTTTATTAATAAGAATATTGAAGCCTTGACTCGGGAATTTGAAGTTCATCACCAGAAGAGCACCCCTTACCACCCGCAAGCGAATGGTACATTTGAAACTTTCAACAAGATCTTGGATGCAGCAGTGACGAAGATTTGCAGTGTGAACAAGGATGACTGGGATTTGAGAGTACCAACAGTGTTGTGGGCCTATAGAACTACTTGCAAGAATCTAACAATGCAGACCCCCTTCAAGTTGGTGTATGGCCTAGACACAATTGTACCTATGGAATATTTGGTTCCTAGTCTCAAAATTGCAGCATTCACAGATATGGATGACACTAGCACTATTCAAGAGAGGCTTGCGCAGTTGGTAGAACTAGAATAAGATCGATTTATTGCAGGATTCCATCAGCAGGTACAGAAGGAACGAGAAAAGGCCTATCATGATAGACACATCAAGAAGAAAGCCTTCAAGAAAGGAGATCTAGTATTGGTATATGACAGTAAGTTCATGAAGCATCCATGCAAGTTCAAGACACATTGGCTTGGGCCATATGAGGTTGTTTACATTACAGAAGGAGGAGTTGCGCAGTTGAAAACTTTGAATGGAGAATGGAAGGAAGGTTTGGTGAATGGGAGACAGTTGAAATTATACTATGACAACCAGCTGCCTCGCAACTCCCAGTAGAAGCATGAGAAAAAGGGTCTAGGTACCAGGTGTAGTTGAAACTGGGTACCAGACATAGAAAACATATTTTGCACAAGGGAAGAAGGGTGGGACAGAGCAGAAAGCACAAGCTACCCCGCGCAGTCCGAAGATGAAGAAAAATAGAAGGTTTGGACCTGAATTGCCTCGGGACGAGTCACATGTGAGTGTTGGGGGCCTGTTGGCCCTTGATTATGGAAGGTTGTGAAGATTAAGGAAAGAAGTGCGAACTGCGAACTGCGCGGAAAACGAGTTGACAAAGATTGGGTCGAATTGACCAAAAGAGAAGAAAAGATGAAGCGAAGTAAGAGAAAGCAACTCGTTGGACGAGGAGAGTGAGGAAGATACATTAGAAAGGAATATGGATCATGGATGACTCAGCGAGCAGAAAAATCCACCAATATATGCTTTGGAGCACCTCGCAAGAAAGAAGGAAAGACAGGCTGGCGAAGCCCTGAAAATGTGGGTCAAGTTGACTTAGGGTTTTAGACACCTAGGGTTCTGGTATTTAGGGTTTTGACACCTAGGTTTCAGCCTAAGGATGTCTGAGAGTCATTGTAATGTATAAATAAAGGTCAAGAGGACCTGGGATGAGTTAGAAAGAAAGAGAGAGAGAGAGAGAGAGANGGGTATGATGAGTGATTGTTGTTATTGTTGAGAGAGAAGTATTGTGTGGTAAGAGAATTCTGTGTTGTACGATATTCAGCTGGGCGCGAAGATCAACCCTGCAGTTAGGTGCGCAAGGAGGGGAGAGAGGAGAAGAGAGAGAATGAGAGAGAGATCTGCAAGCTAAGTCCAGATAGAACTGTATGCTTTCATCTAATATATTATAAAGCACAGTTCTATGGACCTAGCCCTAGGGAGAGGGTGAACCACATATATATTTTTGTTGTGTGTGATTGATGTTGTGTTATTCTGATCTCTGATATATTGTTAATGCAATATTGTGTTAGATCTGAGATATATTTTGTGCAGTAGTCTTAAGAAAGATAAAGAATAACTAGATCTGTGTGAGCGTCTTGCCCTAGATCCTCCTTGAATTTCCTCTAGTTGTAGAAACATGTGTCATGTAACCCCCCTATAGCTACTTAGGGTGAGACTGCATCTGCTTTGCAGGTGTTTCCGAAAGTTCCAGTAGTTAGGGCTTGTTGGTGTGTTGTTAGATTTGAACCTTGGGTCTGCCCCTATGCCAACAATTCTTTCAGAGAAGAGGAGGTTAGGTGTGTGTGCCTTATCATCATGACACTAGCACGCTATACCTTTGATGAGAAATGCATTAGTTTCCCTCTTATATATTATGTCAATAGTTTATTTCATAGGCCCAAATTAATCAAGTGACCTACCATTATTTTAAAACACTTATGTATTGCTCTGGATCATTGTCATAGTGCATTTGAGAGGAGATGTATCTTTCCATTTAATTCAAAGCTATTTTTATTTTTTTTTGAGAGATTTATGGTCACTTGGTCGACATTCAACCAGTTCCCTCCAAAGTCAATGACTATTGTGTTTATGCACATGGAAGGGCATATGTTTTCGAAGAGGGGTTAACAGGAGTACCCTTGCACAATGGTGAGTTCAAAGTTTTTGTCTCTATTAGCTAGTGAGGAGGATCATGTCCTCTATCTTCTATAGTATCTATATCAAGATATGGACTAGTGATGATGTTTAAAAATCTTATTTAGTTGTGTCAAGTCACAAAATGTGAGAGGTAATATGATCAATATCTTTTTATTATTCTAATAGTATAGTTTTTGTGTTATTTAATGCATTTGTAATTGATTATAAGATTTTGTTTAAATTTTCCAATTTATTGTTGTTTACTATTTTGCAAACATTGGCTCGTATGTTGGTGAAGGGTCACCCCGCCTTGTACAAATATGGATGAGGCCTATGATTCGCACCAAGTTCACAAACATAGCATGTCGTGGAGACCAAATTGTGTATTTCATCAGTAGGTGATGGATCAATTATGTACATTGATGGCTAGTTATGGAGTGGTCCCAATATAACTCGAGTGATCATGCATGACCCTAAGATTACATGTATATATGTAATCCTTCCCTAAAATATGATGTTTTTGTTACACCATATTGTCAATGTCCCTGTCCTACTCTAGAGAGTGAATAATGAGACCAAGCGATAATATGTGAGACATGTTCATCCATCTTCTTTGTCTACTTCATCTTATAAGGAATTTACTCCTCTACCTCCTCTTTCTATTCATTCACCTCTTGATCCTCCACCTTATGAGGAACCTACTCCTCTACCTCCTCATTCTATTCATTCACCTCCTTCTCCTCCACCTTGTTGTGGTAAATTCCCCCCTACGGATAGGTGAAACCCCCCTTGGATCAAGACCCATCTTTAATCCAAGACAAAAGGAAACAAGTGGTTTACTATTTTCCTCCTAGACCTATTTTACATGTCAAAAATCAGAATGAGAAGAGAAGTATGGAATACTTACCTATTTTACGTTGGTTGTCCTCGCTACTCCAGCCTTTGATATTGATGTCCAATCTCTCGGTTTAAGAAAAGTGCTGCAAAGAACAAAGTGAAACATCCTTCTTCCACACTATATTGTTAAGAAGAAACATATATATCTATGATGAATTAAACAAAAATAAACATGGATATAGTGAACTCATAGGAATGAGAGGGATAGGCCAAGTTATGTCTTAATGGAAAGAAAACAATAGTGAAGAACTTATAATCTTAATATCAATGTTACCGCAACTCCTCCAAACTCTCCTTTCTAGCACCTTGAATCTCACAAAGTCATAAGTACGATGCTCTCTATTCTCTCACCTTTCACTCAAGTATCGCCTTCATCATATAGGAATTGAGGCATCACAACCATAGATAATTTTGAGGATAGGATGTGGTCAAGTGAGGATTTGGTTGAACTATCAAAATTTCCTTGCCTTGAATAGAGTTAAGCTCAAACCAATCCCTTAACCAACTAACATCTCTCATAAACAACCTCACAAATCAAGGCATGATGGTTGTAACTACTTTATCACCCCCCCCCCATAACTATGCACATGGCGATGAACAAGGGATTATATCTGCCTAAGACACTCTTGGGGGGTGATGACCAAGGTTTATCCATCCTTGTATATGGGAATGGGGGCAATGAAGCTCAAACAAGGCCAAAATCTCAAGGAAAAAGGCAGTATTTCGACCTCCAACTAACAGGTTTCTTCTTCAACATGTCTAGGGATTATGACATAGAATTTCTCATGGTAACGAAGTTGAGACACTCCAGTGCGACACTTGGTAAAGTGTGAAACTTAGGTTTATAACAGATGTGACACTTAATTGCTACATTTGGTAATGCGACACTTGCAACACTTAAGTGCGGCATTTGATAATGTGACATGTGTGACACTTACAACACTTAAGTGTGACATTTGGTAATGTGACACATAGGTGTGTAACACACCTCCTCCACCATATCCTACCCCTCCTCCTATGACACTAACTACTCCAACTAGCGATCCATCCACCAATCCCCCTACTACTCCAGTTGGGCCACCAACTACCAATCAATCCACCAATCCACATAACTCTCTACCTCCTCCACCAATCCACCTACTTCTCTACCCCCTCTAATACTTGCACCATTTTATATTGATACATCCATCAATTCACCTATTGTTCTACTTGAGCCACCAACTACACTAATTATTGATCCATACCCCAATCTACTTACTACTCCACTTGTGCCACCAACTACAATAGTTATTGATTTTGTACAAACTATGGTATTATCAAGTGATAAAAATCTTGTTGGAGAGATATATCACATTGTAGTTGCATTCTTATCTAGCAAAGGTATTTATGACACTAGCTCTAGTGGCAGATATAGCATTACCTAGCATGTATATTAATTGTTGCAATGTATATTTGACATGTTTTTTTGACATGAGATGTATATTTCGCATATATATTCATTTTGATATTATATTTTATGTTTATTATTCAGTTTCATGTCATGTTGATGATGATGTTTTTTTATTTATAAAATGTATTATGTGTAAATTAATGATTAACATTATTAATTATTTTTTAAGTTAAATTTGAGATGCATCACTCACTTGAATTTCAAATGCCATATAATGTTTAAATTTAGTTATATGAAATCATTTAATTTGGATTGTAATTGCAAAAAATTAAAATCGTATGATACCATATAATGTTTAACTTTTTTTGAAGGTGAATTATTGTCATTCAATAAGATATAATATGTTGTTTAAACATATTTACATGTTTAAAGATATTAAATGATTCAGTGATTACATTATTTGATTAAATTATATTTTTTAATTTATTCTTAAGTATTTTTTAACTTATTATCAATATTGATAAAATCAAAATTATGATAGTTGAATCTAACAAAATAATTATTTTTCCAATTTTGTATAGTATAACATCTTGCATATTGTCTATTGGATGTAGCTTGGCTGGATGGGAGGAATGATTGTTACGCTCCCCACCCAGGTTCAATTCCTTGTGAGTGGCATATTTTTCCCTTAAATGGGTCTATAAGATGCTCTTGTTGTTGAGCCCCCAATATTTCGAAAATACTCGGCCTCCCTTTGCTCTCTTGCAGATTTCGAGGGGGTTTTCCATGGACGTAGCAAGCATTGATATCCAATGTTGTGAACCATGTGAAAAAAAAACATCTTGCATATTAAATCATGAAAACAATTTTAAATCAAATTTGATTAGTTTTTTGAATAAATTCATTTGATCAATTCTTCTATTAAATCAGAGAAAATAATTCTAATTTTTTATAATAAATATATAAAAAAAAATACCTTCAAATGAATGATCTAGACAATAATAGTTGTCAATATTAATTTTACAAATATCGATAGCATATTTCATTTTAATTCATAAAAACAACTCTAAAAAAAATCGATTAATTCTTTAAATCAATTTGTTTTTTATTGAATCTTCTATTAATTCATAAAAATAATTATAAATTGTATATTAAATATGAAAAGAGAGGTTAAAAAATACTTTAAACTAAAGTGACCTAGACAATAATAATTGTTTATATTAATCTTACAAATAATACTAAAATATCACATTTTGAATCATAAAAAAAATTATAAATCAATTTGTTTCATTGAATCTTCTTATTAAATCAAGAAAATATTTTAATATTAAATATAAAGAGAAATGAAAAAAAAAAAAAAAATTGATTAAAAGAAAAGATAAATAATATTTTGGCCCTGAATACTCTAAAAGGCAAAATTGGATACCAAACTCATTAAAGAGGAAATGAATAAGTTAAAAGAATTAAGCTATAAGTGCAACAAAATAGCATTAAATCTCATAAAAAAAAATAAAAGAGGAAGGAGAAAATGACACTTCATAATTAATCAAGGAAAAGATAAAAGACAAGTTACAAATTGAAACAACCTATCTCATAGAGAAAAGGGTTGTTAGAGATATAGGCTTACTATGTAACAAAGTCAATTTGTGACTTTAGAATATGCTAATGTTCACTTTTTGGGTAAAACAATTTATCCCACATTTATAAGTGGAAATGATTTGCTTAATGAACATTGATATATAAGGAGGTAAACTCCTTTGTAATAGATGCACCAATTATTCATTGATGATATCATATGAGGTTATTGTGAGTATCTTTCTTTGAGCTTAGTTATGTGACTCAACCCTACTAGGGTTCCCTGATTTAGTGATCTATCTCATTTTGTAATACGATATTAGAGAAGGAATTCATATCAAGAATCTCAAACCTTTGAAAGAAAATGTTTTCACTCTTGCGACTTTAATAGTATGAGAGCCACAAAGTGCCACATGTAGAAAATTTCAATACAAATTAAGTATTTGTTGTGATTCTCCTGATCTAACAATTATATGCCACTGTTAAATACAGAATCACTTCTACTATTATTCTTGCGGAAAATTAAACCACGATCACAACCACAATCACAAAGTGAAATATCAATAACACATAACACAGAAGTTTTACCGAGAAAGAGTAAAGCTAAAAACCCCACTATCATATATTATGTATATCATGAATCATGAAACAATATCATACAAAACTCTAATCCAAGAGCTCTCAGTAAAATACAATCGTCTCACACTGTCATACACAAATCAACAAAT
>SNQJ01S0058191.1:74548-105688 GCA_010110895.2 Picea sitchensis
GCTCATAAGCATATCCACTGCATGTGTGATCAAATCACAACTGATAGCCAAACTGTCCCTTTCACCTGTTATCTCAACTGGGTCTCCACTGGATCTGACATGCATGTAGTTAACCATGGTGAATCTTCAGTTGCATGTGAGTTTACTGATTTACTGAACTCTCACTATTGTATGTTTAGCTACAACTAGTACAACTGATCTTAATTCACTTAACTACACTTATAGTTCTGTTACAAATCCAATTCACTCAGTTATGAATGAAATAATAGATTAATATGTATTGTCCAATTTATTTAAGGGAAAAGTAAATTAGACACATGTTTCTTGTTGACTTTTCAACACCACAATTCAAGGAGCCGCCACCACGAATTTATTTTTGATTTTGCATTTTACCTAGATCATATGTGTTTTCTCTAGGAGTTGGGTAACTTGGGACTGCTACTAGGGGGGGGGGGGTAACATAGCTCATAATTAGCACCAGAATTCATCAATTTCTTATCAATTTTTTTCAAGTGGAACTTGAACTCATCATAGGGCTTGTGAAACGTCTCTAGGGTTTTAACTATTTTTTTCATGGGAAATTTTGTTGAGAATGGACAGAAATGGTGTTGAGACGATGAAATAGGTTACAGTGATCATGGATCCCTCTTTTATAGAATGAATTTTGATGAATATTTTGATTTGTCTTTATATTTGGATAGTCAATTTCTAAGGGAGTCCGAGTAGATAGAATTTGGGGCTACCAATTTGGTTAACAGCGAACGGGTTGAGAGGTTATCATAGCATCCGTCGGGAGCATCAATGATGGAGCAATTGGTTCCCAAAATAATGACGCACACTCTCAATTATTTGGATTATCTAAGCTTCTTTTGTCTCTCCATGATGAATTATTCTATGTGTCGGGAGGCCAACGATGATAATGGTTGGAAATCATATTATGCAACAACAAAATTTGTTGTAGATTTGAAAGAACACTACTAAAATATTTCAAGTAAAACAATATAGTGGATATTTTTCCTTTATGGGAGGACCCAGGAAATCGCAATGGTGGGAAGTGGATAATTCGACTAAATAAGGTTGTCTCAAGCGGGTTTTGGGAATACTTGGTACTAGCATTGGTAGTAGATCAGTTAGATTATGGTGACTATGTTTGTGGTATTGTATTAAGTGTTCTTAAGAGAAAGGTCAAAGATAGAAAACATATAGAGATTGTAGCCATGATTGAAGACACATCAAATGCTGACAGTGGTGAAGAATCTACTGAAGAAAAGGGATTTTATGCATTTTAGGAAGCCCACACTTTTAATATAGGAATGTAATGTCCCCCATCCCAGTCGAGGAACATTACGTTGATGATTATTCATGCAAATTAATATATATATATATCTTAATTAATTTCATGTAGCTTATCAGCTACAATTACAACCAGATTTAACGTTTTTCTATTACCATAAATTAGATGCATCTACAGCATGCTAAAATCACACATGAATTCAATTCAATAATTCAGCATAACAACATATAAATCAAACTCAAATATACAAATTTAATGCACAACAATTTAACTCATAAATACAAACAGAAATAAGATAAAACATTTATCTTTAATAAAAAGTTGTGCAACCAGATACTTGGGACAGACGTTCCACCCAACCATATACTTTTTGTTCCAAATATCAACAGAAATTCACCCTCGATCTAAGGCTATTAATCCACAAAAGAGGGTGGTATCTCATTGTCCACTCATAGCTCATAAAACTCAAAATCCATTGGTATTCTCCTAAAATTATCCTGATTTTCCACCAACCCTTTTCCTCTCGACCTGCCCAACCCAAGGAATGACCCCTTCACTGACCTCAGTACCTCAAGTGTCCCATTCATTTATCAGGATCTCTCTGGCACATGTAACGAAAAATCTCTCAGCTAGGAATCTCAAGGGAACTCACTTCCAGGAAAACTACTAGCAATAATAGCAAACACTTGATGTTTTAGTGAAACTCCCACAGGAGTTCATTCTTCGTGCCTGACAACCTAGCTCTTTATTCTTTGTTTCCAAATACACTAAAAATTCTCTAGCATTCTCTATAACTCATCCTCCATGGTTGCTCCAGCTCCAAGCTATTTTTTTTCTATCTACTTGTTGTTCATGCAAAAACATTGACTGACTAAAAATTTTGTACTTGCCCATACAAATTTCCTCCCTTTGGATTGTTTGCTTGACTCACACACTTCCCCAATTTTATTGTACTCAACCCCCATGCTCCCAATAAATAAGGTATGTGAATTCTCACACCCACCCTCTTACATACATTCAATGATTAGCTTTGGGAACACTCAATCATAAATAGAGTTTAATGCATAGTCATAATAAAATTTAGGTAATTCCCCCTTGGAACCCTCTTACTCATTCTCTTAAAGCCTCCCCTCTCTTGTGGATTAGTTCATCCCCCATCTCTGTCCATGTCCCATTATCAATTGACACCACATTTTATTATTAAAATCCAGAAATATAATTTTCATATACATCTCTTGGTGGTGACGACATATTATATCTACATTAAGCATTAATTAAATTGGGGATTGTAGCTGGGATGTTACATTCCCCCTCCTCTACAATTGTGCATTTTCCTTGGTGCACACTATGTCAATATACATATATGCAAATTTACATCACAATACTTAGAAAATAAAATTCTACAATTTTACAATTCCAATAAGAGTTCCAACCATCACAAACTCATATTCCTCTCAACTCGTTGACCCAAGAAATGCATCATTCGTTTATCAGGAATAACCCAAGGAATGTACCATTCATTTTTCAGGATTAACCCAAGGAATGAGTCATTATTTTATTAGGTCCCCTAATGTAGTTGTCTAGAATTTTGAAATGTGGTTCTAGAACTTTAGTTGCTCAAAAAGGAGTCTTGCATTTTGTTTTCTTCAAAATTGTCAAAACTTTGCGGGTATTATTATTGCATGTTTTATTCATGCTCCCATATAGCATCTTCAGGACTGTAGAAGTTCCATTGAACATTTACCAACCCAATGTCCTTGTTCCTAATCACTTTGAATTTCTGGTCTAGGATGCGTATTGATTTCACCCAAAAATCCCCTTCATGCTCCACCTTGATCACATTCCAATCGATTATGTGGTTAGGGTCAGGCACATATTTTTTTAATAATGACACATGAAATACATTATGCACTCTCATGGATGTAGGAAATGCTAGCATGTATGAAACTGGCCCTATATTTTCTAATATTTCAAAAGGTCTACAATATCTTGCTTCCAACTTTGGGAAACTACCTAATCTTAATGAACTTATTTTCACCTTTACTTTTAAAAATACGTGTTCTCCCACTTTAAAATATCTAAACACTCTATTATTTTATGCATAACTTTTTTGTCTATTATGCGAAGCCTTTAAATTATGTTTGATCTTTGCCATTTGATCTTCCATTTCCTTTAAAAAATCTATCCCAACAACTACTATGTCTGCTAGATTATCCCAACTTATTGGGATGTTACACTTTCCGCCATACAATGCTTCAAATGGGCTCATTTTCAATCAGGGTTGATACCCATTATTGTAAGAAAATTCAACTAAATGAATATAATCTTCCCACTTTGATGGTTGATCCATCAAATAAATTTTGAACATGTCTTCAATTATTTTGTTAGTCCTCTATGTTTTCCCATTTGATTCTGGGTGATACGTTGTACTAATATTTAAATTTGTTCCAAGTCATTTTGAACAAACCTTTCCAAAAATTGGAAGTAAACTTTGGATTTCTATCCGAACCTATTTCCTTAGGCACTCCATATAGCCTAGAAACTTCTTGCATATATATTTCTGCAATATATGTTGCCTTATGTGTAGTATTCAATAGGATCAAATGTGTTTGTTTCCTTATTCAATTTATCCACCACCACCATGATGGAATCATGTTGCTTAGTTGTTCTGGGAAGCTTTGTAATAAAATCCACTTTGAAATCCCACTTCCATTCTAGAATGGGAAAAAGTTGTAGAAGCCTTGTTGGATGTCTATGCTCAGTATTCACTTTCTAACATTCTAGGCATCTGGCTATATAATTAGTCACTTCTTTCTTCATTCCTAGCCAAAAGTATTTTCTTCTCACACCTACAATTGTCTTATGATATCCTGGGTGCCTAGCATATGGAACATTATGCATTTCCTTTAGCCTTTCATTTTTTTGCTCACTGAAATTTGACACATATTTTTCCTTTGTACCTGAGAATTGCATCTTCTTTCATCTCATAAAAATTAAATTTCAATTGAAAATTACCTTGTTGTAATGTTTCTTTTATTTTTAGATATTGTTGATCTGAATTTGCAGCTTCAATAATTTTATCTTTCATATCAGTCCTATACATGTTGATGGATGCAATATGCACTTCATCATGAGCTCTCTGAATGAGTGCATCAACCACTTGATTTTCTTTTCCTTTTATATGCTTAATTTCAAATTCATACTCACTAAGAAAATCAATCCATCTAGCTTGTCTAGCATTTAGTGTTGGATGGCCGAAAAAATGCTTTAGACCACAGTGGTATGTCCTTAGCTCGAATTTATTCCCTATGAGGTAATGTCTCCACATTTTCAATGCATGTACAATTGTTGCTAATTCCAACTCATGGGTAGCATAATTCCTCTCACACTCTTTTAATTTTCTGGATTCATAGCATATCACATTATCTTTTTGAGTGAGAAATCCATCGATCCCTTCCTTGCATGCATCAGTGCAAACAAAAAAATATTCATCTGGATACTCAATATTCAAAATTGATGCACTTGTCAAAATGTCTTTCAGTTGTTGAGCACTTTCTTACAGTTGGAAGTCCATTCAAATTTCACTCCCTTCTTTTGCGGAGAAGTGATTGGGCTTGAAATATTTGAAAACCCTTTTATGAATCTTCGGTAACAACTAGAAAGACCCATGAATGATATGAACTCTGTGACATTCCTTGGCACTGACCATCCTCTAATGTCCTCTATATTCTTAGGATCAATTGTTATCCCTTCTGTTGAAATTATATGTCCCGAGTAGTGAATCTTCTTTTGATAAAATATGCACTCACTTATCTTAGCATACAATTTATGCTCTCTTAAAACTTGCAACACCATTCTTAAATGGTGTTCATGTTCTTCTTCTTATTTAGTAGATGATTATATCATATAGGAACATAATTACAAAGTTTTCCAAGTATTCCTTGAACACTCCATTCATCAGGCACATAAAAATAGTTGGGGTATTTGATAATCCAAATGGAATTACTGTGAATTCATAATTCCCATACCTTTTCCTGAATTTTTTCTTGTTGATGTCTTCTTCCTTTATCCTTAATTGATGATAGCTTGATCTCAAGTCAATCTTGGAAAATATCCTTTCACCTTTCAATTTATCCAAAAAAACATTAATCCTTGACAAAGGATATTTGTTCTTTATGGTTACCTTATTCAGTTTTATGAAATCAATACACAACCTTAAGGTTCCATCTTTATTCTTCACAAAAAGAATCAAGGCATCCCAAGGTGATACACTTAGGCGTATACAACCCTTCTTCAAAATCTCTTCAAGATGCATCTGCAACTCTTTCAATTCTGGCGTACCCATCCTCTAAGGTGTCTTGGACACTGGGGTAGCTCTTGGCACAAAAACAATAAAGAAATCAATGTCTCTCTTTGGTGGCAGTCCTGGGATTTCCCTAAAGACATCTTCAAAATCCCTTAAGACCAGATGGTCTTCAATGATTGTCACTTATCTTTGGTTGTCTCTTCTATGTGGGCTGCAAAAATCTAACATCCCTTCCTAAAACTCTTTTTCGATTGTGTAGCTGAAATCTCTCTAACAGTTACAGCTCTTAGAATCTATCGAATCTTGCCTCATTGCCCTTCTTCATCAAGACATGTAATTGTATTATTTTAACAATATAGGACAACATGGTGTTTTTCCAACCAATCCATGTCAATTAGACAATCATATGAACCCAATGGTGTGATGTTTACATATACCTTTGTACTAAGTCCATTCGTGTCTATTTGACAATATTTAACCAACTCATTGATTTTTCTCTTAGCCCCGGTGGCTAACTGAACTAACCAATATTTCTTATGCTTACTCCTTTGCAAGTGAAATATTTCAACAATGTTAGATTTTATGTAATTGTGGCTATCTCTACAATCAATTAAAATTTCTATGGGATGGTTATTAATCTTACCTTCTAATTTAATCATGGGGGATTGATATTTTTCTTGCTTGTTTTCTAAGGCTGCATAAATCCTTGGAATGTTTCCTCCCATGTATTCCATTGTTTCAACCTCCTGAATGTTTTGGAAAGTCCTCATTATTTCTCCTTTGTGAGGGCATTCCCTATATAAGTGATTTCCTTCACACCCCCAACATTGTACAGGTTGTTGTCTTGGCCTTTTCCCAAATGAATATGCATTCTTATGCTCATTTTGGGTTGACTGGCCTTGTTGATTTGTTTGGGTGTTGTTCTTGAAAAATGGTGGCTTCAAAAATTTCTACCTTTGATCCTTCTTACCCTTCATCGTTTCATTCCAATCATTTTGGAAGACCGGCCTTCCTCTGTTATGCTCATAAATATGCTTTTCTCTCCTTTTGGATTTCTCCAAAGTTTTGGGGTTATCATATTGTATCTTATCAGTATAGAAGGAGGGTATCCCACTTGGTAAGCTTTGTATCTTGACCTTTTCATCATTTATGAAGTCAACATACTTCAACCTCTTCTCATATTCATCCATTGTTAAGTTTCCCAGCTTGAGTTCAAATAACTCTTTCATCTTCCTTTCATAATAATGCTTGGAAAAATATTTCTCTTGGAAATATCCTTTGAACTTCCTCCATGAGATCCTCTTCTCACCAAGGTTTTTGGCTTGCTTAAGCTGATCCTACCACATGGATGTCTTTCCTTGCAATTTGTAGGCTCCAGTTCTAGCTTCTACCCTTGAGGGGTAATCATGCAGTTGAAAATATTTATTCATTTCCAACAGTCAAATCTCATCCTCTTCTCCTTTCATGTGCTCAGCATTGAAAGTTGGTGCCTTGATTTTCCTTAGTTCACCTTGCAATATGTCTACCTCAGGCCTTCTTATTTTCCTCCGGATAGGAGACACACTTGGGTTGTGTTTATTTTCCAGCGGATTTAACCCTTAGTGTGCTATGATACCATGTTGATTTTCATCATCTACTCAACAACTTGTAGTTGGCTCAGGTTGGCTCGAAAACGAATCACTTTATATACTAAAATCACAACTGAGTAATCAATTAAACATGCAGTGGAAGCATAAACAAGGAAACCAAATCAAGCACATATAAACACCAATATTTTCAGGTAAAATAACCCTAGAAAAAACTCGGAGGGAAAACCAGTTCTTAGATGCTTTTATTAAGGTCAAACTAGGGCCCTCGTAACAGGGAAAATGGCCCACTAATAGAATTATACACTTCATAGAAATCTAGAAACTCAAGTGTTGTTATAAGACCATGTATCAGCACATTTCCCAAGGAATATGTGATTCATCCCTCTTTTAACTATGTATATACACGAGTATCTACATTGTGAACCACCACATATGTGTATGGAAAACTTGTACGGAAAGATCCATATGATCTGACACTTCCTTGTGGCTTCTTTAAACTTAAACCCACCTGCAGAAACTTCTTCTCACTCTCCTCCTTGACCTGTATGACCTCTATATGGAATTTATTCTCCACCTATCCAATATATTGAATCACGATCCTTTGTGATCCAACCCTCTATTCAACACTTGGATGAAATCTTTTCATTCAACATGTGACATATCCTCACTCTAGTGTAAGCAAAAGTCCTTATTTTCTCCTACACTCCTCACACTAGAAAAAGTCTTTCTTTTTTATCCTCAACCTTGGTCTCTCACCAAAGTCTCTCACTTTGATCTCTCATCAAAAGTTTATAACTTTGATCTCCTATCAAAAGTCTTTGAATTTGATCTTCTATCAATAGTAACTGCTCCTTTACCCCAACCTTGATTTTATAATTATGAGTTATAATCTATTTCTAATCTTCAAAGTATTCTACGGTTGAGATTACTTCTCACACTCACTTCATATTTAGATTACATGCTGCATGTTATGCATGTTCCTTAAATAACTCAATTACTAATAAAAACACTTTATGTTAATTAATTCATTTTAACTAAATGAAACTCACACTGGGCTTTCGATGACTTCCACATGCTAGAAACAATCAAATGTGGAAGTACATGTATGATGATACCACAAACATCAACACTCCCTCTTAGCAAGGAAGGTAATTCTCGCACCTGGAGTTGGGTCTATCTTCGCTATCATATATGTTACCATGTGTGCTCTCCAATATACCTGATTGGTTGCTCCCTCTAACATAGAATCTATCCCTACCATGACGGTCTGACCTGTCTCTGAAGATTCACTGCCTCTGAACATGATCCTAAAAGTATCTTTCTACTGAGCATCCTGCAGGTCCATCTCATACCATGACTCCTTCTTGACAGACTTGGAAGGTTTCTCCTTCCCCCCCTGAACTTGAAGTTTGACTCCCTCTGAGCTTCTCAACCTTCGGAGCTACTTGCTCCCTATTCTTTGCCACTCTTCTACTTGTCACTAATTGCATAGGTTGTCCCTTTAACATATACAAATTTCTCTCTCTAACTCCAACTACAGTTGCTTTGTCTGAGCTAGATCCTTCGCGCATGATGAGTGCATGTCCATCTCGAAATAGGACCTCATATCTCTTCTTCTCAATCACTAAGACTGAGATCACACTCCTCTTGAGTTTTGGAACCCATAACACATCTTTCACTCTCAAAACACCTCCTAATTCCACCTGGAATGCATTGTTCCAGATCCCTTCATTGCATTCTTGGTCCCCATACCAAGTTCCACATGCATCTATGAGTCAAACTCTATGAAGCTCTCGAACACCTCTCGTGCTCTTGTCATATGAAATGTGGCTCCACTATCTATCAACCATGCACCATCTAATATAGTGCCCAAGGAAGTCTGGGAAACAAGTAAGAACTTTGTTTGTTCAAACTTCTTGCAAAAATCATCCACTTGAGTCTTTGGGATCACAGCTACCTCTAGTTGCACTTCATTCCCCCCTTCTTAATTTGTAGACATTTCCCTACATAATGTCCAAACTTATGACATGCAAAGCACTTGTATTTTCTCATGTCCTTCTTCTTCTTGTCATCTTGAGAGATAGACTTTCCACTAGAAATATTCCTGAACTTTCCCTTCCTTTCCTGGATAGCAAGAGAAAAATTTTCATCATGGCTACTCTTCAAACCATCCTAGGTCTCTAACCAAGTCTCCTCCTTAATACAATCAGTCCATAGTCTATCAAAACCTAGAATCGTCTCTCGTGCATAGATCCCTTACACAAAAGGTTCCCAAGGCTTGAGACGACCTCTCAATGCTGCATTCACCAACTCAGCATCCTATATTGTCTCTCCAATGGCTGCAAGTTGATCTCGAATCTGTGTAATCTTCATAAGATAGTTCACAATCGTGTCCTCACTAGACATCTTGACAAACTGAAGTTGGTGCTTCAAGTGTAGCACCCTGCATGTATTCTTATTTTGGTATAGACTCACCAAAGAAACATACATTTCCTTGGCAGATTTCTTCTCAGCAATGTGCGGAATCAAGTGATCCTTTATGGATTCTAGAAACACCCACTTGGCCTTCACTTCCTTCTTCTTGTGAGCTATCAATTCAAGTGGATCAGTAGGACTTGCAACCACAACCTCAACATATTCTTTGAGGTCATTCTCCTCCAATATAAGAATAACCATTGCCTTCCACACCCAGAAGTTGGTTTCCCCTTCCAATATTTCCTCAATCTTCAATGTGTTCACCATCTCGAAGATCTGATCTGATAAACCTCTACTGAAACTACCCCTGTACTATTATTTCCCTGAAATTTTTCCTTCGATTTCCCATGTTGGTTATCAACTTGATAAGATCCTTCCTCTTGGTTTCCTCCCTTCAGAGACTAAGGTCCCTCTTTCCTTCAAATCCTCAGTTATGATACCATGTTGATTTTCCAATAGATTCAACCCTTGGTATCCTCTGATACAATGTTGATTTTCATCCACTACTCAACACTCGATAGTTAGCTCAAAACAAAATCACTTTATCTACTAAAAGCACAGCATAGTAATCAAATAAACATGTAGTGGAAGCGTAAACAAGGAAACTAAATAAATCACATATAAACACCAATATTTTCAAGTAAACTACCCCTGGAAAACCTAGGAGGGAAAACTAGTACATAGATGCTTTTATTAAATTCAAATAGGGGCCCCTGTAACAAGGAAAATGGCCCACTAAGAGAATTATACATTGCAAACAAACCTGGAAACTCTTGTGTTATTGTATGACCATGTACCAACATGTTTCCCAAGGCATATGTGATTCATCCCTCTATGAACCGCGTATATATACGATTGTATACACTGTAAACTGCGCATGTGTACGAAAAAACCCATACAACAATATCCATACAATCTGACACTACCATGTGGATTATGTCACTAAAACCCACATGCGGTTTCTTTTTCTCTATATCCTCCTTGACCTGTATGAGCTCTAGATGGAAGTCTTTCTCTACCTATCTAAGATATTGAATCATGGTCCTTTGTGATCCAACCCTCTGATCAACACTTGGATGAAATCTCTTCACCCAACCTGTGAGATCTCTTCCCTCTAGTGTAATAAAAAGGTTTTATTTTATCCTACACTCCTCACACTAGAAAAGTTATTCTTTGTTATCCTCAATCTTGGTCTCTCTTCAAAGTCTCTCACTTTAATATCTCATCAAAAGTCTCTGACTTTGATCTCCTATCAAAAGTAACTTCTCCTTTACCCGAGCCTTGCTTTTATAATTATGAGTTATAATCTATTTTTAATCTTCAAAGTGATCTACAGTTGAGATTAATTCTCACATTCACATAAGATTTAGATTACATGTTGCATGCTAAGCATGTTCCTTAAATAACTTCGTTACTAATAAAAAAACTTTTACTTTAATCAATTCCTTTTAACTAAAGTAAACTAACACTAAGATTTCAACAACTTCCACATGCTAGACACAAGAAAATGCGGAAGTACATGTCTGACGCTACCACAAACATCAATAGGATTATCCCTATCACTGAAATTGCATGATTTCTTCTGGTGGTTCCTTGGAGAACGACGGCACCTGCTCATGTTTCTTGGTTGCTAGTCATTCCCATGATCATCCCTTTTGCTATAGGATCTAGATGTTGTCACGTGTCTAGCACTAGCTACTTGTTTGGTGCCAGAGTCTTTGTTGACTTGTTTATGCAACATATTCAATCTCTAAAGTATCTCTTCCTAAGCCTTCATAATCCTTTCATTGTCTNCCCTTTTGCTATAGGATCTAGATGTTGTCACGTGTCTAGCACTAGCTACTTGTTTGGTGCCAGAGTCTTTGTTGACTTGTTTATGCAACATATTCAATCTCTAAAGTATCTCTTCCTAAGCCTTCATAATCCTTTCATTGTCTTCCCTATATCAATTCACTTCTCTATGCAGACTTCTCATAGTTACAGGGTCTTGCATATCTCTTCTCCCATTGGACTATGTCTTAGCATTTCCCATGCTAACATGAAGACCTCTTATCTCTTCCTCGTGATTGTAAGATCCATGAGAATCTTCCATGACTCCAATCCTCATATAAGAACCAAAGTTGTTTTCTTGTACCTCTAATTCCATAAGAAATGTGCATGTAATAATTATTGTTAGAACATGCATATTATAAAACATTTCATTAACTAGAGTACATGTTATTTCTTCATCAATTTATAAAGGAAAAAATGCACCAATTCAGATTTTGATTCCTTAGGTTCATTCTTGTTTGAAACAATTTTCCAATGGTTGTATCCATGCCTCATTCTGAGTTTTGAGCGAAAAAGTTACAACATTTACAAGTTGCAATTTCCACTCTTTTATTGTTGTAGAAAACTCTTTCATCGATTTTTGAGAAATTTTGGTGCCCAAATACAAATTATGGGTGGACATATGTCTTCTCCTCCTCAAGACCTTTCCAACGATTATTCATTATCTCAAATCCGAGCTCCAAGCTTAAAGTTATGGTCCGGGGAAGTTTCGATTGTTTTACCCAATTTATCTTTGTATGCTACATGTGTCATCTTTCTCATCCTGCACAATTTTAGATACCCAGATATTGAATCTAACTCCATGTTTATCTTCTATGGTTCATAATATTTCCATATATTGTTCATGAGCCCCAAACGGACTTCTAAACAATGTCTTATGCCCTCTAGAAGTAATATGGTGCTAAAATTTTACCCTTATTGTTTTGGTTGTAGATTTCTCATACGAGCTTCATTTTGTGCCTGAAATAGCTCATTGGATAGCTCTCTCCAAGTTATTTTATTTTAAATGAAAATACAGAGTGTACCCTGGTACACTATGTACTCGTAGGTTTTGATTGGCTAAAAATGTCGTTTAGGGCCTCAAAATCACCCCACAAATTAATGACCTTTAAAAACAACAAAATTTCACATTAAATTAATTGTTTTACGATGTTAGAAGCCCTTAAATATGCATCGTTGATATCAAATTGTGTGAAATTTAATCCATTGATTCAAGATCCATCAGTGATCGGTCGATCGACAATTCTCATTATGAAACCAAACTTGTCCACAAATTTCCCTAATGCTCGATCATCGGCCATCAATCATCAGTCAGTTCTCTAGGAAAACAACTACAACACATCTTTGAATCAACCTACCCAATCATCATCCATCAATCGTTGGAGATCCTTGTTGACTGACGAAAACACTTGCCCAATTCGGTTGACCTAACTATCAGCGATCGGCCATTTTTGGGATGACGTGGAAACTGTTGATGTGGCATGACACATGGATGTTTGTTACGAGGAAAATCTCTCTATGGCTAGGGGTAAACCACAAAAGACGGAAATGACTTCGGAAATCAACTCTATTCTCAAGTATGTTATATAAACAAATATGCTAGCAAGATAAGATAAAAGGCCTACCTCGTCCAGACGTTCAATGAAGTCCACTGTTGAGCACTTGACCCAAAGAAATATACCTACAACTAGTCCTCATAAAACAAGCAAAGCAAGAATATGGTCATAATGTATGATGTTATCACATTCAATAGCATAATCCATTAATATACATAACAAATATGCCCATGGAATAATAATTCAAATATTTGCAAGATATCAATTGGATGGGAAAAGAGTATTTATATTAATATATGATCACCAGAAGTGAAAATGTTACAGACTTTTGTGTTGACACAGTTTGGAACCGATAAACTAAGTTCCTTCCATATGGGCCTACACCACTTCAATCATCCACCAAAGGCAAGCTCATAAAAGAGAAACAATGAAGTTCTTAATCAATAAGGGAAAATCTTGGGGGTTGAACACTGTGTTCGGACTTAAAGGACAAAGGGATGCAGACTCAATATGAAGTAAATAATTTCTCCAAAGTAACTTTGCTCTCAAAGTTGAATTATTTCTCCTCTTTTCCATAGCTCGAAATTGGCCCATTTATAGCCTTCAAATGGAACTGAAGGGCCGAGTCGAAACGTTTCTAGTATATGGAAGGCCAAGGATCAAAGATCTCTTGTCGTGACATGGAAACCCAACAGCATTTTTCATTTTTGGGCACAAATCCCGATGTACATGGGTTGTAGTGGTGCAGCCTGCATATATGCATGTTGTATAGTAGGCAAGGTGCGTACATGTGGAAAAAATGTATTTTTTAACTCTGGGTTTTGCAAAAAGGGATGAAAATTCTGCATAGTGAAATGGAAAAAGACCCTTTATGCAATATTGCATAGGGTGAGGAAAATCTTGCTATAACAAATTCCCCTAATGTGTGAGGTCAGAGGAGTATCTGGGATGGTTGAAATACATTATAAAAACCCAGAAGTGGAGTGATGGGGAACCAGCTGGAAGAACTTAGTTTCTCATTACGGTCTGCATTGACTTTGCATACATGGATGCCAATTTGAATTACATTGCAGATCCATGTGAAAATATACCAAACAATTGTTTGTGGCCATGAATAGGAAAATACAAATGTGGTTACATGCCAAAGGCTATCATAGTCACAAACAAGGCCCAGTAGAACCAGTCTCAAAATCAATCTGAAGATATCTGTATACAATGGAGTACTATCTAATCTCCTATGATCACTGAAGTCATATAGGTAGTGGTCCAATGAAAAGGAAGCAACAGCTCAGGAAATTTGTGGCCACATAATGATGTATTCAAGTCTTCTACACAATCTACCAAAGGTGCAAGTCTACATTATGTGAATAAAGGAGTTGAGGTCGAACACAATGAGACGTCGTTTGATTATTGGTCATTGAGGTATATCGTTAACAAACACAATACAGCCTACCGATAATGAAAGTAGGTATCAAGTTACTGAGTACATTCTTACAAGTGTGAATAAAGGAGTCGATGTCAAAGACTTGAAGGATCCATCGATCAGGAGACATTGATGTATTCCCAATTGTCGATGGCGAGAGAACTTGCCACTAATGACTGCAAGCCTCAAGGTACTCATAAGACTCTAGGTCTCGTTTCTAGAATATATGAGCTGAAGTCGATGGAAGGATACCCGTTGAAAGGAGAGAATTAAGGCATCTCTCATCATTCAGCACAAGGTACAAAGAAGAAGCTTCATGATTTGGAGGAAATCGAAAGAAGAACATGTTCACAAACCAATGACCCTGTGTGTCTTTTGTGTGTGCCAAGTGAAAGCGGTACACAAAAAAGACCCTCTGAATAGAAGCCAATGAGGAAAATTGTCGACAAAGGCAAGGAAACCACCAATAAGGCTAATGGAATCCAAGACACTGCATGAATCCCAATGTGTGAATAGATGTCTTATCGTCGAACACAATGGAAACCACCAAGTCAATGACCAATGATGACATGTCGATTGTTGGGTTCAAGGTTACCTACCAATGATGAAAGTAGGGCCAGGGTGTGTGATAGGACTACAGTATCATGTGATTCTGAGACAAACTGAGGGTATGGCCAACCTACAAAGTCAAGATTTCTGATGAATGGTTGACACAGGTTGATAGACTTCCTTTGAACAAGAGCATGAGACATATGGAAGAATCTGACAACATAGACTCAATGATGGAACCATGAGATGTAGGAGGCATCAATGAAATTCTCCATAGAGATTGGAAGAGTAACCAGTCGGTAGAGAAAACTCTATGTAACGAGCTCAACTTCCTAAGGCCATGCTAAACCCAAAATTATGATGACAAATGGACTCAATAAATGTGTGCTATGTTCAAAGGAGACACGATTTTTGCCAATATAAGATAATACTCCCTTCTTGCCCATCTTTTTTTTTTCCATATACAAATGAATGTTATGATACAAAGGAGGAAATGAGTGTTGCAAGTAAGAAAAACTAGTTCCAGCAGTGGAACATAACTATTCTCAATGCAAGGAGATGCATGCGGGAGATGGACACTCGAGGAAATGTTCCCTCCTGGGTATAGGGTGTCAAATTGTGAAGGATATAAACAAGGCTCTGCTTGGTTGAGGATGCAAAACTGTTGAGACAGACGGTTTATAACGCAAAGCAAGAACCGGCTATAGTCTCAATACTGCAAGCAAGGGCATGAGATGCAATCACAACTTAACGCCAAAAAATTTCATTTTTCATGATCTTTAGTCTACTTGGTGTGAAAAAAGGATAAACTTGTACCAAATAGACATCCTTTCAAATCCAATTTACAAGTGTGAAAGAGACAAGTTCACTTGGAAATCATTTCTCTTTTTGAAGACGAGTCAGAAAAGAGATTAACCAAGACTCGCGACCTTTCAAGTCCAATTAACAAGTGTGAAAGGGACACATCCACTCGGAAATATTTTTTCTTTTTAGATGAGTCGAAAAAAATCTTAAATCAGACTCATTGAGAGGTTTCTATGTGGAAAGTCATGGGGGAGGCCAAGGCTCTCGTGCTGGACTTCTGTGGATTTTCAGTATCTTACGAATAGCCGACATAAACTTGGGAAAACTCAAAGCTCTCCAAGTTGAGGAGGACAAAGTGTTAGCGTAGGTTATCTCCTCCGTGATATATCGGATAATGTCTCTTATTGGAAAGGACATAGGTGGGGACATTGGATACCCCACAAGACCATCCCATTTGAAGGGAACTTCTCCATGACTTGAAGGGAGAGTACTCGGGGAGAGTAAAACTCTCTCTTGTTTAGAAGGAGTGCTATCAGGAATGTTGACGACATGGTTGAAGGATGCATCACCCTCCAAAAGGAGATTTGGATTGACCAGAGATTGCATTGGTACAACCACTTCTTCAATTCTAGGTTGAAGAGGATGTGTGATAACAGGGATAGGGGACACATCACCCTCAACAGCGAGGGTTTGGTCAGGAGAGGATTGCATCGGCATGACTATCGATTCAATCAGCAGATAAATAGGATGTGGGGAAACCACAAACGCCTCAGAATCCAAAGGGCCCTTAGGTGAGCCCCACGCTTCTGGTATCCCAGCAGTAACAGGGCACAAACGAGTAAGGTGATATCCTTCGCAAATCCTACAAAGGAATTTAAGATTACGTTTGAGATGTCTAGGCTTCTCAATGATCCCAACATCATTCACAACGGTTGGTGACATGCTCTCAACATGACTGCAAGAGGTGAGAGATTCATCTCCCACGTGATGTATAAAGGTTGGAGATGTGACATCAATATGACTCATGGTGACTAGAGTGATGCCCCCAGCATGACTAGCAGCAGTTGGTTCCAGGTCTTCAACATTAATTGCATAGGTTTTTGACCCATCTCCATCATGACCAGCAAAGGTTGGTGACGAAGCTCTAGTATGACTGGCAATGACTGGACTAGCAATGGGTTGTGGCATTTGATACCAAGGTCTAGGGAAAGATTGGCTTTGAAACATTGCAGGCCAGGAAGGGTCTTGGTTTACCCCGTGTCCCTGTCCAGAAAGGTAGTATCCTCCACCTAACTGATCCAAATAGGTTTGTACGGGAATCATCACTGAAGTCTACGAAGAGACGGAAGTATGATAAGGATTATTCAAGTGAGGATATATGTTGCCCCCTTGTGAAGGGGTTCCATGAAGAGGGTATCTCGACCCATAAAACTGATTCTCCCTGTATGAAAGACTCGGGGATATATGTGGATCCACCATGGGAAAAGTGTTCGAGGGAACTGGCATGGTGGACAAAGGATACACGGATGGGGTGTAATAAGTAGAATAAGCACCCATTTGAGTACTGGATCCTAAGAGAGCATAGCTAGGATTGGATCCGTAAGAGGGGAGGTTCCAACCTCCCACAGTGAGAGTTGGTTGAGGGACATGACTCATATGAAACGAAGATGTAGGCAGTGGGGAGATGGTGCCCATGGATCCAATACTAGGATTCATATAAGTGGGCCAGGGAGAGGATGGGAAGGTTGAAGGCACATTCATCATATCAACAGGAAAATGACTAGAGACCCAAGGCATGGACTAAGCGTCGTAATTCTGCATACCATTATGAAAAGAGGATGGATTCATCCCCATGAAATGAGTGAAAATCATGGGGGTGGTAGCGGTAAAAGAGGGAGTTATGGGAAATCCACTATCCATGATAACGAAAACTTAGTACAAAATCCTAAGGCTAACTAGTAATCAAAGAGCACACCAAAAAATTGAACGAACAATATGCACATAAACGGGGTAAAGTGGCTGAAAGGAGCCTTCCTCCCTAAAGAAGGTATGTCTCGCCCAAGAGGGGCCTGAGAATCCCTGCTAAATATCAGAGGTAATAGAATCATTTATAAGGGCCCTCATGGGCTTAACAACCATTCAGTCAGATCCCCCCAGAGAGGTAATCCTCCATAAAGGTTGTGTGTTGTCTGACCCTTATCTGACCTAGGGTACCTGCAGAATAACCCCTGCAAGTAACCTATGTGGCACCTAAGTCAAGAAACTAAGAAACCAATGTATAACCGATGCACAGGCGAGTAGTCATAACTCGGGTCCACCGTATGGGCAAGGTAGGAAATCCTAAAACCTTGAAAGTATCGCCTCTCATAGAGGTAAGGGAACTAGCAAGATCCCCAGAAATATCTCTGGCACTAAGAAGGTATCGGGGGGATATCCCTTCAGCCAACCTCGTGCGACCTCATGATTAACTCCGATGTAAGCGGAGCCTCCTGATATTACCGATTATACAATGGATTTCTCCACTCCCTTTGTGAGACACATATGTTGATTTAATAGCCTTGGAGAAGTTTACTCACAAAATCCCATTCCATGGCACTAAATCATAAGCTAGTTTGTGTACCCTAGAAAATAAAATCGTGACTAATCAATTTTAAATTATAGTGTTAATTTTAGTGGTCGTTCTTACTCAAAAAGGAATGGTAGTGAAACTCATAATGTCACTGACTCATCAAGTAAAGTAAATATGAATACAATGCAAAGTCCTAACTTCATTTTTCAATGAATGATATGCTTCTTAAAATAAATGCAATTTTCAATTTCAACTCTGCAATTTTGAAGTAAAAATGAAATCTTTCTTTACATGCACTAATTTAATGACAAAGACTCAAAATATCAAAATGTCAAGCAATGCAAAATGCCTAATATTTTTGTATTTTCAATATAAGAAAAATGAAAATGAATGGACTGAACAGCAGCTTGATATATAAAAACTTTATTGTGTATAGAAACAGACAACTCAAGTAGGATACCAAGGAGAAAAACACCCAACCCAATGTACAAGGACAATCAAAATGAAAAGATGATGAGAAAGACTCTGCCCAGAAATTCAACCAAAGGCAGGTTTCCTGTCATCCCAGAGACACTTAACAGTCACTATAGAGACCCAAGAAAACTCATCAATCAACAAAACCTACCCAAAAACCACCAAACCTAGCAAACAAGAAAAGAAGTTTGATGTACGCGACTATTCAAAGAAACACGGCGTATGTATGCAGCCTGCAGAAGGACAGCACATGTATATACGCCACTGTCAAGAAAAAACCCACGTATATGTTTCAAAAACAAAGCTAGGCAAGGGAGAAGGCTGAAAAACTCAGACCCGGAGTGAACAGAGGTTGTCAAGAAATGATACGAAAAGAAACACAATAGGAACAAGAGCAATCTAAGGAGAAAAACACTCCAAACCCCAAGAAAGAAGATTCAATCCCCAGTATGGTCGTCAATTATGTTACGAGGAAAATCTCTCTATGGCTAGGGGTAAACCACAACAGATGGAAATGACTGCAGAAATCAATTATATTCTCAAGTATGCTATATAAACAAATATGCTATCAAGACAAGATAAAAGGCCTACCTCATCCAGACGTTCGATGAAGTCCACCGTTGAGCACTTGACCCAAAGCAATATACCTGCAACTACTCCTCAACAACCAAGCAAAGAAAGCATATGGTGATAATGTATGATGTTATCACATTCAATAGCATAATCCATTAATATACATAACAAATATGCCCGTGGAATAATAATTCAAATATTTGCAAGATATCTATTAGACGGGAAAAGAGTATTTCTATTAATATATGATCAGCAGAAGTGAAAATGTTACAAACTTTCATGTCGGTACGGTTCAGAACCGAGAAACTAAGTTCCTTCCAATTGGGCCTCCACCACTTCAATCCTCCACCAAAGGCAAGTTCATAAAAGAGAAACAATGAAGTTCTCAATCAATAAGGGAAGATCTTGGGGGTTGAACAATGTGTTCAGACTTAAAGGACAAAGGGATGCAGACTCAATATGAAGAAAATAATTTCTCCAGAGTAAATTTGCTCTCAAAGTTGAATTATTTCTCCTCTTTTCCATAGCTCGGAATTGGCCCATTTATAGCCTTCAAATGGAACTGAAGGGCCGATTCGAAACTTTTCTAGTGTATGGAAGGCCAAGGATCATAGATATCCTTTCGTGACATGGAAACCCAACACCATTTTTCATTTTTGGGCACAAATTCTGATGTAGGCGGGTTGAAGTGGTGCAGCCTATGTATACGCATGTTGTATAGTAGGCAAGGTGCGTACATGTGGAAAAAATGTATTTTTTAACTCTGGATTTTGCAAAAAGGGATGAAAAGTCTGCATAGGGAAATGGAAAAAGGCCCTATGTGCAATATTGCATAGGGTGAGGCAAATATTTCTATAACAATGTTGATGTGGCATGACACATCATCCTGAGGTGTCACTTGGCTCACATGGCATGACACATCATCTTGAGGTGTCACTTGACTGACATGGCATGACACATCATCTCGAGGTGTCACTTGGATGACATGGCAGGACATGTGGATGCTGACATAACATGACACATAGATGTTGAAGTGAAATGACACGTCTTCACCCTCTTTCCTTGATCAGCCATCGGTCGTTTCTCTTGGATGAACCAAACACCTCATCGAATCGGTTGATGCTCGACCATCATCCATCAACAATTTCTCTTGTACAATTGAAACACTTCGTCAAATCAATCGAAACCCGACCATTAGTCCATCAGCCATCGACAATTTCTCTTGCACGATCGAAACACTTTTCTAAATCGGTCGACAGTCGACCATCGGCCAATTGGACATCAGAAATTTCTCTTTCTTGATTCCAATATTTCGTTGAATCATCTGAAATGCAACCATCAGCCCATCGGCCATCTGTGATTTCCATTGGTGACTTAAAAAACTTCGTTGAATCCGATCAACCTGACCATCAGGGATTTCCTTTGGCCAACTCCAGCACTTAGAAAATTTTCAACCAAATCCCCAATGAAGTTGGATCGTCGATCTGCAAGCCAAGATGATATTGATCGTCGATCGGCTCCAAATCCCAAACGGATGAAACTAATATAGATCATCGATATGTTTCAACTTCTCAACCATTGAAAACAAATCTCGACCATTGATCTACTCAACCTTTCAAATGGTCGAAACCTTATGAATTTTTTAAATTTATCAAAGTGAATCTGGGTTGTTGATTGCGATATAAAACACAATGTCGACCATCGATTCACCAGACTTCCTGCAACTCTACAGTAACCATTAAAACACTAAATTTGACCATTCCAAGTCAAAATCATCCTTGTAACTTTGCAGATTGGCTCCATTGAATCTCTTAAACAATTTTGAGTCCTTTAAACTTGAACTTTTCTCACGAATTTGGGGATTTCACTCTAATTTTTCTCTATTTCCCCCCAAATCCGTCACAAACAAATGTGCAACAACGAATTTATCCAATTCACGGTCGTCTTAGCCCATAAAATCTCGTTGTTTGAACCAAAGGCTCTGATACCATAATGTAATGTCCCTCATCCCAGCCGAGGAACATTACGTTGTGGATTACTCATACAAATTAAAATTTATGCTATCTTAATTAATTTCATGTAGTTTATCAGCTACAATTACAACCAAATTTAAATGTTTTATATTACCATAAATTAGATGTATCTACAGCATGCTAAAATCACACATGAATGCAGTTCAATAATTTAGCGCAACAACATATAAATCAAACTCAGATACACGAAGTTCATGCACAACAATTTAACTCATAAATACAAACTGAAACAAGATAAAACATTTATATTTAATAAACAGTTGTGAAACCAGTTGCTTGGGATGGACGTTCCACCCAACCATAGACTTATTGTTTCAAATCCAACAATAAGTCACCCCCGAGCTAAGTCTAGTAATCCAGAAAGGACAGTGGTCTCTCATTGTCCACTCACAATTCATAAAACTCACAACCCACTAGTATTCTCTTACAACTATACTAATTTTCCACTAGCTCTCTTTCTCTCAACCTTCCCAACCTAAGAAATGTACCCCTTCACTGACCTCAATCCATTAGGCGTCTCATTCGTTTATCAAGGTTTCTTTGGCACATGTAACCAAAAATATTTGAGTTGAGAATCTCAAGGGAACTTACTACCAAGAAAACTACAAGCAACAACAATAAACACTTGATGTTTTAGTGCAACTCCCATAGGAGTTCATTTTTCAGGCCTAACAACCAGCTCTTCAGTTTTCAGTTCCAAATACGCTCCAACATGCTCTATAGTTCTCCCTCCATGGTTGTTCTAGCTCCAAGCTCTCTTTTTTTCTTTCTCTACTTATTGTTCATGCAAAAACATTGACTGATTAAAATTGTTGTAGATTCTCATACGAATTTCCTCCATTTGGCTTGCTTGCTTGACTCACACACTTCCTAAAGTTGATTGTACTCAACCCCCATGCTCCCAATAACTATGGGATGTGACTTCTCACTCCCACCCTCTTACATACATTCAATTATTGGCTTTGGGAACACTCAATCAGAAAATAGAGTTTAATACATGATCATAATAAATTCAAGTATGTGAGTGGAATTAATAGACATGGGTAATTCCCCCTTGGACCCCTCTTATTAATTCTCTTAGACCCTCCCATTTCTTGTGGATTAATTCATCCCCCATCTCTATCCATGTCCACTTAGCAGTTGCCATCACATTTTATTATTAAAATTCAGAAATACAATTTGCATATACATCACTTGGTCGTGGCCACATATTATATCTACATTAAGCATTTATTAAAATGGGGATTATAGTGGGGGTGTTACAAGGAAGGGATCATTTAATAGGTCAAAATAGATTGTTTCCTAGTTATTTTAGAAGTTTTGGATCTAGGAAAAGTTCCCTCATTAGTTGGAGAGACATACAAGTGGATTGCAGTCTACTGGTGAGGTTATGCAACATGCATGTGGTATGTTGAGCAGTAATTGACTTCGGGAGATTCTTGATTCAAGAGTTTAGAGAGGTGGAATCTGGGAACTTGGGAATTCAACTCAACAACTACACCTTTACCGGGGTTATGAGACAACTTGATGTACCTCAAACTGGTCCAGGAACTGTGTTCAAAGAAGAAGCTTCTAAAGGATGTTACTAATGTTTAATGTTCAGTTTATGTGTTTTACATTCAGTATATGTATTTGATTTCAGTTTGTTTCAGCATTGTATGCCTTATGGGGGGTATTAGAGATATGAGGTTTATTATGTAATAAATTCATTTTATGACTTTAGAATACGTCAATGTTCACTTTTTGTGTAGAGCAATCTATTCCACATTAATAAGTGGAAATGGTTTTCTTAATGAACATTGATATATAAGGAGGTAAACTCCTTTGTAATAGATGCACCAATTATTCATTGTTAATATATGTTGGAAATATTGTTTTCATTGATTTCAAAGACAGGGGAGACTATGGATGTCCAAGATAAAGATTGTAAGATGGATATTGTTGGAAATATTGTTTTTGGATTTGTAATGCTCAGTTTGGATACCCTGTCTTTGAAGACATTTTTACCCTAGAAACCTAGTTCAAATGGGATCATAGGTTATATGGTTGGAAATATTCTTATGAGACCTTTTCCAACAATATATGGCATTCCTTCTAGCTCCTTAGGAATGAGGAGATATGAATTTTTCCATCCGACAACCCAGCTAAAACATTTAGGTCGGTCCTGATAGTGAGGAAAAAAATAGTATAAATACAAGATAGATGTGCACATTTTTAGAGTAACCAAGCAAGAGATCAAGTATGAGGTGTATAGAAGTGATCTGAGGTGCGCTAAAGGAGCTAGGGTAATGTTTTAGGGTCTAAAGGTGTCCAGGAGAAGTCTCAGGGGTCTTCTTGGGATTCTCTTGTTCTTAAGATGCGTTATGAAGGACTTAAGGTCTGTGATGTTGCAATGTCTGTTATTTTTACGTTGTGATGTTGCAATGTGCGTTATTTTTAGGTCGTGATGTTGCAATGTGCGTTGTTTTGAGGTTGTGATGTTGCAATCTAGGATCACATTCTGAGAATGATGTTATGAGGCTCATTGGGGCATGAAGAGAAAATGTGACTAGGGTTTGAAGTTATGTCTTAAGTATGAAGCATGTAGGTGAAGTCAGAATTAATCTGTGTATGAAGATATTGGATTGGTGTCTACACATATCTTGTTGAGTTGGTGCTCAAGTGAAGGCATTGGTGTCTCTAGCAGGTTGGTGCTTGCAATATTTTAACAGTGTGTTGGTGCTTATAGGTGATGTTGAGTTGGTCCTCGGTTGACGAGATTGGTGTCTCCAGTAGGTTGGTGCTTACATCTTGTTGATTTGGTGCTCAGTTAAGGAGACCGGTGTCTCCAGTAGGTTGGTGCCTACAAATATTTATAAAGATAATTTTTATGGTTTTCTCCTGATTTGGTTTCCATGTTAAACTTTGTGCATTATGATTTGAGTTTATATGTGATTATTTTTTCTTAATGAATGAATGATTGATGAATGGTTAAATAAAGTAAAAAGTATCTTATATTAATTCTCACCCCCCCCAGTATAAACATAAGTTCAACATTCTCATATGGTGTTATTGTGAGTATATTTCTTTGAGCTTAGTTATGTGACTCAACCCTATCTAGGGTTTCCTCATTTAGTGATCTAGCTCATTTTGTAATAAAGGTTGGGAAAAATAATCAAACATAAAAACAAGTTGATACAAGTTAAGGTAAACTCTATTGATCATAAATATGGATAACTCACTAAAACTTTGAGTCTAAAAGGGTTAGGAATATTTATAAATGAAAATCGCATTCTAATAGATCAAGTTGAAATAAAGAAAGAAGTTCAAAGGGTAAAAGATGTTGGGAAGGAAGGAAAATGGGTAGTAATTAGAAATAGAAAAGCAATTATTAGAGATGATAAATAATAATAAAAATTGGCAATCTTGGAATCATCCATTGGAATTGTTGTGATTTTCCATGGAGTAAAGGTCTCAAGTTAAGTTGGATTCCTAGTGAAGTTGATATTATCTTGCTAGTTGAAACTTGGGAGCATGAAGAATCTAGGATCTCTAACATAGATGGATTTGTTTTGTGATCAACACGAACAAGAGATCTTCATGGGGAGGAATTTGAGGCATATCTTGTTACATAAGGAATATATTTTTTCTTACATTAAGATTCGTAAGAATGACCCCTTCAACTAGTACATATGGATTGAGATTTTAGACATTAATGCTAAAAAAATCTATTTAACAATCTACTATTTTGTGCGTATAAATTATACCTTTTGTAAGAAAAACAATTTAGATAAAAATTGTCCACATAATGGCTTAGAACATGATATTTTGAATTTAAGAAAAGAAGGTAATATTATCTTACTTGAGGACTTTAAGACTATAATAACAAGTAATCACACTATAATTGTAAGCAATGTCTCCAACCCTAACCCTCTATGGTTAAATTAGGACCTTTACTTAATTTGCATATACAAAAGAGTCCTTGAAGATCCAGGTGAAAATTTGTTCAATATTGAGTTGATCGAACTTTGTAGTTATCAAGATCTAAGAAGTTGCAATAGTTTAATGGAGTGGTCGAATTCCAACAAGGTGACTTGTATTCATGAGCTTGGCAATATTGTGGTAGATTATATTATATTTGATATACCCATATGTACCAACTTGTTAATTTTGACATCTTAAATGACCATGAGATTAAGTTGGATCATAGACCCTTAATCTTAACTCTAAACTTAGGCATGCATAAAAATACCATAGAAGAAACCTCTAACCATGAAAAGCACTTTGTTTTTTAGAAAAATAAAGTCAATCTTTTTCTAAAGGATTTAAATTTCTTGATAACTAAGAACAATATCGAAGATCTCCATCACAACTTTGCAACAATGCTTTCAACTTGTATAAACAAGTACTCTCTTGAAACTTCATGTAAAAAGGAAGCAAAGGTATTTCACATAACTACTCTTTAAGCTACAACTTGTTAGTTCTAAACTAAGTTCAACACAACTAAGTTATTTAACAATAAGCACACATCCAACCATATCCTTAAAGCATCCCAACATGATTTTACATTAACCAATATTTATCAATACTTAACCATCCTAAACAATGCAAGGAATAGTAACATTCATGCAAGTAGAGAGACACAACACAGAAGTATGGGCAGCACCCGAGGTGGATGCCTTAACTTATTATTATAAAGAAAAATGTTACAAGAATACAACAAGGGAGTTCATCCATTGTCTGTGACTCATTTTACAAATATACATATTTTACGAGGCACCAGAACCTATTGCTACAACACCTACACAATATAACCCTTGAAGCATACATGGATCTACCTCATGCAATTCCCTTTCCTCACTTGCAATAGTCTCAATATAGATTTTTCATGCCTTAAACACTTGAAAAGTTGTATAAGTCCTTTGTGTAGACTACCTAAGGCTTGGCTAGAGTCCAAGTTGTTTAGTGTACCAAAGCCCAGAGTTAGCACTTCAAAACTTCTTGTTTACTCTTGTCTTCCCTCATATGAATATAAACTCTTACTAAAAAGAAAAACAAGGTATTAACTATGATATGACTATATATCCCCTGAGACCAACAACATAAAATGTATTTAAACTTAGGGACCTTGGATGTTTATGGCTAGGCATCTACTTTAAGAGTTAGATTCCACTTGAATGAGAACTAGTGGGGTAGATTCTCCTTGAGGAGCTTTGGTTGACTCATCTTCCCCTCTAGTTGCCTCCCCTCTCTCCTACTCATCCTCAGATACTGATTTTGAGCCCCATATGGCATTTATTAGTGCTTCATATTTTTCATCCAGTAAGTCAAATTTGTTCAAGATTTCTTGGTGTTGGGTACCCTTCTCTTCCACTAATTTTTATGTGAAGCTTTTTTTATGTTAGTAAAGTTCTACCATTTTCAAATACTTATCATCTCTACTTCTAGGAAACCCCGTCTATAGAATCCATTGGAGAAATTCCTCATCAATTTGTTCTATGGAGGTCCTCCCTTATTCTTCTCTAACCAAGTTCTCAATTATATCAACTTCATGCTTAACAAAGCCTAAAAAGAACCTATGGTATCATTGCATCGTTGCCATAGCTTCTACCCTAACCTAAGAAAAATATATCTCATGTTTTGGTTCCTTGGAGGTCCTACATACCTTGAGTCTAGCTCATCTCACTCTTAGTGTTGAGCCTTCATCAAGAGTCAACCCATATCTTATGGACTACAATTATTTCTTCCTTACAAAGACTCTTAATAGAGTTACTCTTCTTCCCAAAGTGGAATCAGCCTCCAGGGTTGAAGTTCCTCCAACCAAAGGGGCACTCCCTCTATATGTGGAAATAAACATCCATGCTCAACATCATGCCTATATAAATAACCTTCATAATCAACTCATCATCATGCCATTTTCTCCTCGTAATTTCTATGTAATCAACATCACTACAATGGGAAATACATACCTAATTTCAAGATGAGAGAGCCAAGCCATATTGGTTTGAGGTGGCCTCCCACAAACCTTATGTCCTCTCCACACTTGCCTCCCAAAAAATGTGTTTCCTCTCCACACGCACATGGTTAAGATTACTTACTAGCACATATCCTTGGAGTGGAAATGGGGCATCAATTCCCCCTTTCATCTCTAACACATATCCTTGGAGTGGACATGGGGCATCAATTCCCTCTTCCATCCCTAACACCCTATATGAGTAATAATAACAAATTCTTATTGATTAAATATAATATGTTTTTATTAATTAAAATAAATATTCATTATTGATAAATTATTTTAAATTTCCTCTGATTTAATATTATTCAATTATTCAATATTTTTAATAATAATAGATTATTATTAATTAAATATTATAACCTTTACTAATTAAAAAAACTTATTAAGAAAATATTTTTAAGTTCTTATAAAATAAACCAAAGATGTGAAAGCATTACAAAGAACATAAATAATTAAGAAACACTGCAAATGGCTATAGTATCCCTAATTTATTTCAATTGTACAAGAACGTGGTCTGTAGAACTTGATTTGAAGAATCATAAATTAATTTCCAAGGAAACTTCGATAGATCTCAATAAGTTGGTGGAATATCTCTATATAAATCCAAGGTATTATATGGAGATCATCCCACAGAAGGAGGGTGAAAATAATTAGAAAATTTTAATATTATACTATGGAATGCTTATAGTAAATGACAACAATAAAATTAAGGCTTTAACAATAAATAAATAAATTGTATATCTCGCTCCCATCCTTACATTCAATCTATTTGTTCATCAATTAAAATAACAACTACAAGGAAGTATATCTCTATAGAAAGTCCTAGAATTATGTGGAGATCATTTTCTTATAGCTCACGAATAGCACAGTGGGAGTGAATCGGTTGAACATGGTAACCCATATCTAAGGAAGATCTTCCATAACTATCCCCGACATGATTTCTACTCTACTATATACAAATTGCAAACAAAAGAACACATTTCTTGGCTTGGCTTTCAGATCTTGTAGCTCGTCTCTTCGTCAACCAAAAACAAAACCAAAAAACTTTGTGTAGCTCACTTTAATCCATATATTTGATCCATTTGTTCATTAATTATAATAACAACTATGAGCTAATATATCTCCATAAAAATACCAAAATTTATATGGCCTCCACTCTTGATTTCCTTTCTTCTATCATTTTTCGTCCTTGTTTTCTCTTACTCTACTACTACAATGTCCATTATTTTCTCTTTGTATTCTTGGTTTTTAGACTTAGCTACTTCTTCGACCTTATCTCTAGATACATTGAAGGTGCTTAGTTTGTGTAACAGAAATGGGTTTCTTCTCAAGTTCTTGTTGGTGTTGTTATTTTGGTGCATTCTAAAATTAACAACAGTGGGCCCAGTGACCACATTCAACAACACGAATAGCACAATGGGAGTGAACCAGTGAAGCATATCAATCCACATTGACGCAAAGCTTCCATAATTCTTCCCAACATGATTTATACTCTACAATATACAAATTGCAAGGAAAATAAAACCTTTTATGGCTTGGATTCTAGATCCCACAATGCCCCCTTGTTCAATGAAAATAAAAAAAAATCAAGTATAGTTCATTCTAATCCATAAATTTTATCCCTTTGTGTATTGATTATAATAACAACTATGAGTCTCCATAAGTGTCAAGAAGTACCTATTGTTGTGATATACCACCTAGTGATACCTTATGATTCTTCACATTTTTGTAGACTACACTCTTGTCAATGATCAGTTAGAACTCCTTAGAAGCATGGTGTTGGAATCATGTGCAGATCTAATAACAATCTCATAAAACATATAAAAAAATAATTGTCAAAAACATCATTACGATGCCATATATTTATGAAAATGTTGAAGTGAAGAATCATAAGATCATTGCCATGGAAACGTCGATGGATCCCCATATGTTGATGGATTATCTCTACATAAAGAAAAAAAATTATATGGAAATCATCCCACAGAAAAATGATGGAGACAATTAGGAAATGAACAAAAAGGATGGGGGCAAGAAAGGTGACAGTGGTGGGGATAAGGATGGTGCAAAAAACAAGGGAGGGATAAATGATGACAATAAGGGAAATGATGAATCCAAAGGTGATGGTGAAGACAATAAGGATACAAGAAAGAAAAATGAACTCCCTATTCCTAGATATGCCATTGAGTATGTCCATCTTCCTTAGCACTTTAGTGACGAAAACTCAATCCATGCTTTATAATGTTACTCTCTTAGGGCACTATTAGCATATATTATTATGAGCAATGTTGAATCCTTGGGAAACTGAAAGGTTGTGATTTGAGGATATGAAAGTCTTATCAAGTCCAGGGAAATCAAATAAAATGATGGGGGCAAATTCTTTAATGTGGATATATCCTAGGTGGGTATATCACAACACTAGATATTTAACAGCATCTTGAATGGTGATTTTTTATTAGTGTAACTTTGAAGAAAAGAGATGGGTTTAAGGGAAGATGCATACTTTCCTAATTGTGCACTAGAAATTTTGTTTCATGTAGTATCACAACATATTTTCATAGAAATACATGTTTTATAGATTATTGCAATATATACATTCCATTTAGGTGAAATGGATGATCAAACTATGTTGTGTATATATATATATAACCTCTTGTTCTAAATCATTCTCGTCAAAATTACCTTATGATTCTTCACATCAAGGTTTAAAAACTACACTCTTGTCAAAGATCAGTGGCAACTCCCTGGAAGAATGGCATCGGAATTGTGTTCAAATGCAAAAATAGTGTCATAACATGTAATTTTTTATCAAAGATTATCATTACAAAGAAAATATGACATATAACTATTTTGGAAACACTATCTCCACACAAGAATGATGCAACCGATGCAAACACGATGCAAACAATGCACGATATGATGCCAAAACAACCCAATTCAACACAAATGTTGATGACTATCTCCGCACAAGAATGATGCAACCGATGCAAACATGATGCATAAAATGCATGATATGATACCAAAACAATCCAATTCGACACAAATGTTGATGCTAACAAAATGGCAGAGCTTTTTAAAATTTTGGTGTTATAAACACAACACACAAGCAATGTGGTCACGATGCAAAACTCAACACTAAATCATGATACACTTGGGGTGAAAAATTCATCAAATGGCTTGAGGCTATAGCGACACAAATCAGTGATGTTATAGCCCTATATCATAGTAGTGAGATATTCAGTTCAAGGGTCTTTGTCCTATGTATGGGAAACAAAAACCAAAGAAACCAAACAAAAGTTAAAAGAATGGGCAAATAAATTCTTTGTTTCTTCGTCCAGAGAGAGAGAAGCACTGCAACAGAACTTAGACAACCCTTGGTGTGCAATGGAGACTCAAGAGATAACTTCCTTATTATAGGTATGGGGAAAAGAACTAATTTTTAAATTACATTAAGCATATAGAAAGAAAAAAGAGCATTGGAGATTGAAGTCAAGGAGAGTGTGGCTAAAAGTGGGAGATAGAAACATTGTTTTTTCAATAGATAGGATTGAACCCTGTAAATAAAAAATCATGTCCAAGAAATAACTTTAGAAAATGGGGAAAGGATCTCCAAGTTTGAGGAACTTTGAAATGCATTGTATGAGTATTATGGAAGTCTATACACATAAGCATT
>SNQJ01S0058192.1:31177-41294 GCA_010110895.2 Picea sitchensis
ACTAAGGTGAAATGAGACAAAAGGTATAATTTCCAATCAAACATTTTCATAATCAAGAAAGGACTATTTGCAACATGCTAAAATGATTCAATTAACAAAATGACACTTACCACAAAACCAAACTTGTTACCTCATGAAGAAAGACTTGTTGTCCACTATGGGCCAAGCTGGTGTGGTGGATGTTGTTGTTTCCACTCGAATGACGATGTGTGGAAAGAGGAGGGGCTCTACTTGCTCATCTAGCTCTCAAAACCCAATGTCTTCAACCTATGGGCCCCAAGATATCATCTCCTTACTTACCCCTAGTTTGGGAGGGTAACAATAACCACAGTCAATTTTGATACTCTTTCAGTCAACTACAATCATAGATATCACAATTTTTCTCTTATCTAAATTGACTACTTCCATATACTCCTTTATGCACATCTCTTCTTCCATACCTTTTTCCTTATCTTTCTTTTTACAAATCTCCCCCTTTGACATCAATGGCAAAAGGTATTCTCCCCCTTACACTTTAATTTTTATTCTCTACTATGTAATCAACACCCCTTTTTATTTTTGCGGCTCCCCCTAAGCTTGTGCTCCTCTAGTAGTGCTTCAATGATTGGATTGCATAGGTACCACCCCTAGTTTCTATTTGAAATACTCAAAGAATTCTCCAGGAAGAGATTTTGTAAATATATCAACAACCTATTATTTTGTACCAATATATTCCATCTTAACATTTTGTTATTTGACTTACTCTCTTAAAAAGTGGTATTTTATTGGAATGTGCTTTGTCTTCAAATGCATAACCAAATTCTTTGAAATGTTTATTGCAATGGTATTGTCACACATTATTGATATCGGTTGATCATACTCTACCTTAATTTCCTTCAACATTTGTTTCATCCAGAGAACTTGTGTACAACAGGTTGTTGTTGCAATGTATTCTGCTTTATACCGTGGATAGAGAAATTGATTATTGCTTCTTGTTGAGCTAGGACACTAGGATAATTCCCATAAATAATGCTCCACTACTAGTGCTCTTTCTATCATCCACACTACCTTCCTAATATGCATCTGTGTAAGCTGTCAGAGTAAAGTATTTACATGTGGGATACCATAAACCAAAATATAATGTGCCTTTCAAATATTTAAATATTATTTTTACTTCTTGCACATGTGTTTCCTTTGAAGCTTCTTTAAACCTTCCAACTAACCCTACTTCCTGCATAATATTTGGCCTTGACCTTGTCACATAAATTAAGTTGTCAATCATTGATATGTACAAAGTTTGATTATCTTCCTTTGATTCGTCCTCTTTGCTCAGTTTACAACCATTGACTGTGGGTTTGTTGATAGGTTTACAATTTTCCATTTCAAAGTTCTTCAACATCTCTTTGATATATTTGATTTGAGAAATGAATATTCCTTTACTGGTTTGAGAAATATGCAACCTTATGAAAAATGACAGTTCTCCAAGCATGGACATCTCAAATTGTCTTTTCATTTCTTTTACAAACGTTTGGCTCATTCTATCAACATTACTTCCAAAATGATATCATCCACATAAACCACAATAATTATTGTATTTGCATTGTCTATTTTGATATAAAGATTGTTATCTATTGTTCCTCTTTTGAAATATTATTGTTGTAAGTACTTGTCGAGTTTTGAATACCATGCTCTGGGAGCTTTATTTAATCCATAAAATGTTTTCTTCAATCTGCAAACATAATATTCTTTTACTGATAATAAGAATCCTTCTAGTTGTTCAATGTACACTTCTTCCTCTAAATCTCCATTTAAAAATGTTGACTTGACATCCATCTGATACACCTTAAAATTATTGAAGCTTTCAAATGCCAAAAACATTCTAATGGCTTCTAGTCTTGCAACAAGAGAAAAGGTTTTTTCAAATTCAATACCTTCTAATTGAGCATACCCTTTACAAACTAGTCTTGTTTTATTTTCTTACTAATTTTCCATCTTCATTTAACTTGTTTTTGAATATCCACTTTGTACCTATTATCCCCATTTTGTGGATAACTAAGGAGATTATGTCTCGAGGTCCTCAGGTTGCAGATATGGAGTGTCAAGAAGACTACATGGCCAACAATACCCTTTTGCACAGTTGGAAAACCCACTCACCACCACAGATGGTCACAAATTTGCAGATGGCATCCACCACATCAGTTGGCTTCTGGAAGGAAGTGGGCCTTCCTCCATGAGGTAAAAGTCAGTATTATGGTGAGCATCATTTCAATATTTAATCTAATTGAGTATGTTGTATCTTATATTTCTCTATATTTCATGATATATGCTTGGACATTATGCTTTTTTCCCTGCTTCACCTTGGTGGTTGACATTCTATTAAGTGGTTTTCCTTGGGTATGGGTTTATTACTAGGAACTCCCTTAAAGATCCATCGTACCATTCCCGACCATACTTACCAATTTCCATCATTATTTCCCTCCATTTCCTTATCTCTTGGGATTTTAGGGTGTATTGACCCAAGAAGGGTTTGTCCCTCATTCTATGGGAAGAAGGGGATGAAGGCCTAGAGGGATTGATGTTGGGTAAAATATAAAAGACTTGTATGAACCTTGCAGATGCTTCAACCAAGGATCACCCAAGAAAGTAGTAAAAAACTTATCTTTGAGTAAAGGGTACCCCCAATATAATAAAGAACGCTTAAACGGTTAGTTGAAGGATAGGATGTCTCATCATGAGGCCGACCTTTCACGTTGGCTCGTGATTTTGGTCTGCAAGTATGAAAGGGATTTAAATATTATGCCAATCAAGTGCATCCATGCTATAAGGTGGACAAGATGCTATAACACCCACTCTTCTCTATTGACTCACATTCTTTTTCATGAGTTGCACTAATAACTTCCCTATCTCCAAACCCATTCTATTTCTTAAGAGCATCAAATACTTATGCTAGGATACCTTGATACTTAATTCTTAGCCTAGATTTGATGTGCATAGTAGTAATCCCAATATCTATAATACATTCCCATGGAAACGGGGATTTCATTGCTAATTCTTGAAGTTTTTTCTCTTCATACCCACAATGAGTTGCACTACTTATGGCTAAAGTGGCATGGATTTCATGACTATTGACTCTGAAGGCTTAGGTTCAAGGGTACTACTTACTTTAAAAATAGTACTATCTATAAGTGGTGAAGTTCTTAATGGATTCAATGTGGTGTTAAGCTTATACCTACAAGCATTTCCAAGGTTCTTACAAATATTTACTTGAATGAAACAACTTATTTTGATTGTGCATAAACTTTTGTTCTTGGTAATATGTATCTTAAGCAGTTATGGCCTATGCTCCCCCAAAATATCCATTTCCATGCTTTTAATGGGTCAAACGACCTAAGTGAAAGGGTAGGCTTAAGTACTTCATCATGCTTAACTATTAGAGGTGGTGAAGGTGTCCACTCAATGTCTTCCACTTTCGTTTAAATGTTCCTCGTGATACTCTTGCTTCTTGCTTGATTCTTCTTCAAAGATAATCATACACCCCCTCCTTGCTATGTTATGAAGGTTGGTACAAGATATAATATTAGTTACTTTATTAATCTTGGTTGTTATAGAAACTATGTGTGGTCCTATTAGTCTAAAAGGTTTAAAGTTTAGTGGGTTAGCATTTTAGAGCTATATTATCTATTTTTATATCGTAGTGTAAGAGGAAATGCTCTTGTCTAGTATGTGTAACTTCCTTATAATATTGAAGTTTTTGTTTTCTAATTTTAAAAGTAAAATTCGTAATATTAGAGTTTTGATTTTTAATTAATAAAAGCTAAGCATAGAATTATTATAGAGGATTATTGTCATGGACCTATAGTTTGCACAATTTTTTCTTTGCAACTTGAGTTTGTCCCAAGTTGTTTAAGCACCTAAGGTCACGTGGCACTTTCTTGGCTTGGATGTAGGGGCTTGGAAAACTAGTTCCTACTGCATCTAGACTACACCTCTTCACTTAACGTATTATCGTAACTTCTCCATAAGCTACAACAAGTTAGGTGCACAACTAAGTCCAATACAACCTAGTTCATCAAACAATAGGCATACATTCAACCACAACCTTAAAAATTATGAGTAGTACTTAACACTTAGCCAATACACAGTAATGCAAGGAACAATAACATCCAACAGAGATAAACCATCCAAAAAACACAAGTATAGGTGGAACCCAAGTTAGGTGCCTTAACACTTTATAATATGAAGAATGTTTACAATGTACAACAAGGGAGCACAACCTACTACATGTGGCTTGTTTATAGAATACAATTACACTAGGCACAAGTGCCAACAAGAATTGTTAATCCTACCCTTGAAGTAAGTGTAGGTCTTCCTACTGCAAGTCTTGTCTCCTTCTCTTTGTCACTTATCCAATGCATTTCATCCCACTGTTCCCAAACCTTGAACTTGACACAACCGCATAATTCCTCAAATGAATTATTTCCTCTTGCAACCTATTCCTTAGCACTTTGAGGTGTCCTCTTTTTATATGGGTCTTTCCTTGCACTTGTAATCCCCTTTGTTCTAAGGTGGACCCAAGTGCCCACATAGTTTAATTGCTTCCCTTGGTGACTTTTCCACCAACCTTCCATGTCCAAAAAGTGCGCCCAAGTTTTCCCAAGTGCGCCCAAGTCATCCCAAGTGCACCCAGTCCATCTGCCCAAGTCGTTCCAAGTATTCCCAATTAATTCATCCAAATTGTCTCAATATGTCCATCCAACTTATCTCAATTGTCCCAATCGTTCCAAGTGAACCTTATCCATCTTAGCTCACATGACTATGCCAAAATTGTTTGAGTATGTTTGGTAGCACCCAATTGCACCCAACAATGCACCCAAGTGTGTCTGGTGGATGTGCACTCGATGATGTATGCCAAATGAGTGCATTCCATGGTTGTGATCCATGGCTACTTGTTATCAAAGGTACTTCGATCGTTGATTGCAACCGTTAAGTGTGGATCACCTAAATTCATTGGTACATATATAGTCTAGGAACCCAAGTCATCAACATATCTATGCCACTCATTTCCATCATGAAAAATGCATGTTTGTACATGAGGCTTCCTACAAAAACCTTCTTTTCCTTCTCTATCCAAGTTCTCTTCCAAGATTCTCATGGTGCGTTTGACTAGTGTGAGCTACCAATGTTTGTGGTTCACGCTCTCTACAATAGGGTGCTCGATTTATCCATGGTGCACCTTTCCAATAGAGCAAGGCACCCAAAATTAATTCATATGAGGAATTAACCTTTCATGATGTCTATATGTGTCACTCACTTACCACCAAGGTGATCATGTGGTGAAGGTGCTTGAATCCACTCAAGGTGAGGGCCTTACATCCTACCCCAATAAAATTCATTTCCATTCTTAACAACATCATCAAGAACCTATTGTCCTAAAGTATACTATCTAGATTCATGCATATACCTGCATGAATCTATTCCAATTATTCTGTATTGTTCATTCTATACTTTCCATGCAACTTACCTCTATTCGATTTCTTCCTTTGGACAAGTTCCTTTTCGCAAATTTAGTCAACAATTCCCTATTGTTATTGTGGCTACAATTTGAGTCCAACATTGTTGTGTCTTCCTATTTTAGTTGTGGCTACAATCCAAACTTCATAAAGAACATTTTCAAATGTCCAAGTGTTGTGTGATCATCTAGACCTACTATTGCATCAATACTCTTGACCCATTCTATCAATGCCTCTATACATTTAATTATCCATTCCTTGAAATACTTAGGTGAACAATTTCACTATTGTACTCAAGTCATAAGAATGCACTTCTTCATTCCCAACAATATCTCTTGTTGTTGCACTTCAATATGCATGTACAACTCTACTAGAACAAGGAAAATTCACCATCTTTACCTTCAACTGTCAATTCACCTCTTGCAACCCAACATTCTACCTTAATCATTTAACTTGGCACCTTTTCTTGGTTCCCATAGTCTCTACTACCAACTCGTAGTCAACGAATCTCACTAAGCTATATAGTCAAGATGAGGGTGGAAAATGGTCATCACGACCACCGCCCTCAAACTCTCCAATTTTTTTTTCAAAGCACTCTAAGTTAGATGAGTCAACTGAAATACTTCCATACCTCTTACTTAAGAGAGGAACCTCCACACTAGTACTTTTGTCACCCTCAACTAATGATCCTTTCATCTCTAGATAATCCTAGCAATCATACTCAAACTTCCCAAGGAGTACTCTACCTCATCCTAGGTGCCCATATATGAAGGTGAACAAGCATAATCCTTGTTAATTTGGTATGATTTCTTGGTTTCACTATCTAGGTCAAATCCACATGTTTTCTTGGTAAATTCCTTTAGTTTCTCCATCCATCCACTCAAAAATCAACTTCCCTGCTCCTCTAAGTAAGCATCCATTGCTTTGGCATTGTCGTCATTGTTTCCTAAGGAAATGTCTTCACCTATTCCACAGGGTTGTCAAGTTTCCTCCTACAACTCAATAAGTTCTTCAAGGAACTCATTCACTAGTGCCTCCTTTCCCATTATCATATGTCTTGGAAAACAAACTACCCAACCCAACATCAATGTGTAGATTAGGATGGGTTGCTACCATCGCAAGTTTCATCCTTCTAACAAAAAATCCCCCCCCATCCTACCTTTCACTAAAATTTACACCTTTAAAAGTGACTTAGGCTCCACTACCTGTACCTAGGAAATGTGCCACTTGTGACTTTGATCAGTTAATGGAATATGGAAATTGGTTGCCAAGGCCACCTCCAACAAATACAAGAAGGCACTTTCCTGCATCCATTATGGGATTCATCCTAATAAAATTTTCTTCTTGGCCTCCTTCCAAGAATTTTCCCAAACCTATTTTTAATGCACCTAGAACATCCAATGTTCCCTTTGAAGTTTGGTGCACTTAGACTACTCCCTAGGTTGCCAGTTTCCTCTTCAAAGAAAAATCAATTGCAAAATGATTTTGGTAACACTTGAAACAAGAAACAATCTGATCTTTGGACTTAGGAAATATTGGCTACTTCCTTGTAATGTTGTGATCATCTTGGGCATCCTTGATCCTAAACAATCACAATGTAGGAAGTGCCCAAGTCTCTACCTGGTCTGTCAAAGTCTGCAAATTTTGTACCCAAGCTTCAAACTCTACATTAATATGCTCTAGCTTCACCACATGCAAAGGGTACAAGTGACAAATCTCTTGATCCAAATGTTCCAAGTCCATGGCCATGGCTTCCTTATTTGTCTTCCATGATTCTTCTTTTGCACCATCGAATTCAAAACATAGGCATGACCAACATATATATTATGATTCCACCTATCACGGTAGTGACAGTGGTGAAGATATCCAAAACTTATGTTATAATACAACTCGTCACAGACCTATAGTTTTATTGAATTTTTATTTGCATCTTGAGTTCTTCCCAAGTCATTTTGACACTTGAGGTTGTGCGGCATTTCCTTTCCTTAGTTGCAAGGGATTTTCCATCATGCACCTACTACAACCAAACTACACCTTTTCACTTAATATTTTCCCATAACTTTGCCTTAAGCTACAAGAAGTTAGATGTACAACTAAGTCCAACACAATCTAGTTCATCCAACAATAGGCATGCATCCAATCACAACCTTGAAACATCCTAGTAGTAATTAACACTTAGCCAATACACAATAATGTAAGGAACAATAACATCCAATAGACATAAATCATTTGTAATACACAAGTATGGGCGACACCTAAGGTAGGTGCCTTAACAATTTATAATACAAACAATCTTTACAATGTACAACAAGGGGGAACAACCAACTTCTTATGGCTCATTATAGACTACAATTACACTAGGAACAAGTGCTGACAAGAATTGTCAATCCATCCCCTAAAGCAACCACATGCCTACCTTATGTGGGTCCTATCTCCTTCTCTTTGTCACTTAGCCAATACTATTCATCCCACTATGCCCATAAATCCTTGAATGACTTCTTACATATTGAAACCTATGATTTATCACTTTCAGGTGTCCTCCTTTTATATGGGTCTTTCCTTGCACTTTCAAGCCCCTTCGTTCTGAGGTGGACCCAAGCACCCACATAGTTGACTAGATTCCCTTGGTGACCTATCTATAGACCATTCATTTCCAACAAGTGCACCTTGTAGTACGCTCAAGTCTGACCAAGTGATATCAAGTCTACCCAAGTGTGCCCAAGTCATCCCAAGTGCACTCGATCCATCCGTGCAATTCGTTCCAAGTATAACTAGTCCATTCGTCCAACTCGTTTTGGTCCATCTATCCAACTTGTCTCAGTTTGTCCATCTAACTCGTCTCAGTTAACCCACTTGTCCCAAGTGCACCCAATTTGTTCAAGTTTGCATGATTATTCCCAAACTGTTCGAGTGTGTCTAGTTGTTTCTAAATGTGCCCAATAATGTGTTCAAGTGCATTAAGTGGATGTGCACCCAATAGATTCATGTCTGATGGTGTATGCCCAATGAGTGCATTCCACGATTGTGATCCATGACTACTTGTGCTTGAAGGAACTTCAACAATCCATTACAACCCTCAAGTGTGGACCATCAAACTCCATTGGTCTATATAGAGTCTAGGCACCCAAGTCATCAATATCTCTATTCCACTCATGTTCGTCATGCAAAGTGTATGTTCGCATATGAGGTTTCCCATGGAAACCTTCTTTTCCTTCTCTAGCCAAGTTCTCTTCCAAGCTTCTCTTGGTGTATTTGACTAGTGCAAGATACCAATTTCCGTGGTGCACCTTGTCTATGAGGAATGGCATCCAATGTATCCTTGGTGTGCCTTGCTAATGTGCCAAGGAACCCAAAACCTATTTGTCCAAGGAATCAACCTTTTGTCATGTCCATCCATGTTAGTCACAGACCACCGAGGTGATTGTGTGACAAATGGGCCCAAAGCCACTCAAGGTAAGGGCCATAGAATTATCCTTTAAAGTATTGATTTATAATATGCATTTTAAAATTAAATACTACATTTTTTTAGTCCTTATTATTTTATATAAATGTTGTTGTGCCTCAACTACAATCTCAAATAAAAAATAATTGTTTCCTTATTTGTTAAAATATTATATCGTTGTTGGGAAGTATGTAGAAGATATAAGTACATTGTGTGAATATAATAGTAAAAAGAGAAAACTTTGTGTCGAGTGTTTTGTTGGTGAACCTTAAGTACCGAATAGACTTTCCATAAATGGAGGTAGAAGCTTGAGGTTTTGTATTGTTCCAAGTAGAAAATCCATTATCTGAAAGTGACAAGACTCACATTTATGAAAATTTTGTTTGGAGCTCAAGTATTTTCATGCTTCTTTTACTTAGGCACAATGCAAAAAGGATGGAGCTCTTTATGTTGCAGTTAGAAAGTTTAGCTATTTGAACCCTAGAGTATAAAAAACAAAGCACCTTCTTCCAAGGATACTTTTCTCTATTTAGTGAAACCTCAACAATTGCTAAATTTGTTCTTAATTCAATTTCGACTAACTTCTCTCTACCTGGAAAGGTCCATATCCCATCTTTTTGTGTGGAAAAGGTAGTGCTCATGCCAATCTTGAATCTTGATCCAATGAGGAGAAACCCGAATGTTTGGCACGTGACATAGTTGTAAGTTCAATGATATTTGGATCTCATTAAAAATGATTCATACTTGGATGGAGGAATATTGGGGACATTTCTTTTTGAGATATTTATTCCAAATCTGACGAAATATTAAATTTAAATTTATAATTTAAATAGTTAAATCTATATAATTCAATTTAAATACTCCAAAATTAAAAAAAACAAAAAAACATAAAACAATAAATGAATCCACATTTAAACCAGCAAACATTACAATGATAGCTTTTGAAATCTTGAAAATTTAAACCAGCAAACATTACAATGATAGCTTTTGAAATCTTGAAAAGCTAACACGTATGTAAAATCATTGAAACCCTACCAACTTGGACCAACTTGGATGTAATTAGTCTTCCTTCATAATTTTAATTTTGAAGTTTGTGCAGAGCGAAACTTCACAATTAATTAAACTTCTTATTTGGAGAGGAAAATCCTTAAAGTGGACAGGGACGGGGACGGCTAACCTTAAAGCA
>SNQJ01S0058192.1:41344-69883 GCA_010110895.2 Picea sitchensis
AAAGGCTTGTTGTCCTCTGTGGGCCAAGTTGGTGTGGTGGACGTTGTTGTTTCCACTCAAATGGCGATGTGTGGAAAGAGGAGGGGCTCTACTTGCTCATCTATCTCTCAAAACCCAATGTCTTCAACCTATGGGCCCCAAGACATCATATCCTTACTTACCCCTAGTTTGGGGGGGTAACAATAACCATAGTCAATTTTGATACTCTTTCAGTCAAAGTCTCTACCCAAGTAGGAAGTGCCCAAGTCTCTACCTGGTTTTTCAAAGTCTGCAAATTTTGTACCCAAGCTTCAAACTCTACATTAATATGCTCTAGCTTCACCACATGCAAAGGGTACAAGTGATGAATCTCTTGATCCAAATGTTCCAAGTCCATGGCCATGACTTCCTTATTTGTCTTCCATGATTCTTCTTTTGCACCATCCAAGTCAAACATACGCATGACCAACATATATATTATGATTCCACCTATCACGGTAGTGACAGTGGTGAAGATATTCAAAACTTATGTTATAATACAACTCGTCATAGACCTATAGTTTTATTGAATTTTTATTTGCATCTTGAGTTCTTCCCAAGTCATTTTGACACTTGAGGTTGTGCAGCATTTCCTTTCCTTAGTTGCAATGGATTTTCCATCATGCACCTACTACAACCAAACCACCTTTTCACTTAATATTTTCCCATAACTTTGCCTTAATCTACAACAAGTTAGATGTACAACTAAGTCCAACATAATCTGGTTCATCCAACAATAGGCATGCATCCAATCGCAGCCTTGAAACATCCTAGTAGTAATTAACACTTAGCCAATACACAATAATGCAAGGAACAATAACATACAATAGACATAAAGCATCCATAATACACAAGTATGGGCAACACCTAAGGTAGGTGCCTTAACAATTTATAATACAAACAATGTTTACAATGTACAACAAGGGGGGAAAACCAACTTCTTATGGCTAATTATAGACTACAATTACAGTACGAACAAGTGCTGACAAGAATTTTCAATCCATCCCCTAAAGAAACCACATTCCTACCTTATGTGGGTCCTATCTCCTTCTCTTTGTCACTTATCCAATATTATTCATCCCACTATGCCCATAAATCCTTGAATGACTTCTTACATATTGAAACCTATGATTTATCACTTTCAGGTGTCCTCCTTTTATATGGGTCTTTCCTTGCACTTTCAAGCCCCTTCGTTCTAAGGTGGACCCAAGCACCCACATAGCTGACTAGATTCCCTTGGTGACTTATCTATAGACCATTCAATTCCAACAAGTGCACCTTGTAGTATGCTCAAGTCTGACCAAGTGATATCAAGTCTACCCAAGTGTGCCAAAGTCATCCCAAGTGCACTCGATCCATCCGTGCAAGTTGTTCCAAGTACAACTAGTCCATTCGTCCAACTCGTTTTGGTCCATCTATCCAACTTATCTCAGTTTTTCCATCTAACTCGTCTCAGTTAACATACTTGTCCCAAGTGCACCCAATTTGTTCAAGTTTGCATGATTATTCCCAAACCGTTCAAGTCTGTCTAGTTGTGTCTAAATGTGCCCAATAATCTATTCAAGTGCATTAAGTGGATGTGCACCCAATAGATTCATGGTTGATGGTGTATGCCCAATGAGTGCATTCCACAATTGTGATCCATGGCTACTTGTGCCTGAAGGAACTTCAACTATCCATTGCAACCCTCAAGTGTGGACCATCAAACTCCATTGGTCTATATAGAGTCTAGGCATCCAAGTCATCAATATCTCTATTCCACTCATGTTCGTCATGCAAAGTGTATGTTCGCATATGAGGTTTCCCATGGAAACCTTATTTTCCTTCTCTAGCCAATTTCTCTTCCAATCTTCTCTTGGTGTATTTGACTAGTGCAAGATACCAATTTCCGTGGTGCACCTTGTCTATGAGGAATGGCACCCAACATATCCTTGGTGTGCCTTGCCAATGTGCCAAGGAACCCAAAACCTATTTTTCTAAGGAATCAACCTTTTGTCATGTCCATCCATGTTATTCACAGACCACCAAGGTGATTGTGTGACAAATGGGCCCAAAGCCACTCAAGGCAAGGGCCATAGAATTATCCTTTAAAGTATTGATTTATAATATGCATTTTAAAATTAAATACTACATTTTTTAGTCCATATTATTTTATATAAATGTTGGTGTGCCTCAACTACAATCTCAAATAAAAAATAATTGTTTCCTTATTTGTTAAAATATTATATCGTTGTTGGGAAGTATGTAGAAGATATAAGTACACTGCGTGAATATAATAGTAAAAAGAGAAAACTTTGTGTCGAGTGTTTTGTTGGTGAACCTTAAGTACCAAATAGACTTTCCATAAATGGAGGTAGAAGCTTGAGGTTTTGTATTGTTCCAAGTAGAAAATCCATTATCTTAAAGTGACAAGACTCACATTTATGAAAATTTTGTTTGGAGCTCAAGTATTTTCATGCTTCTTTTACTTAGGCACAATGCAAAAAGGATGGAGCTCTTTATGTTGCAGTTAGAAAGTTTTTCTATATGAAGCCTAGACTATAAAAAACAAAGCACCTTCTTCCAAGGATACTTTTCTCTATTTAGTGAAACCTCAACAATTGCTAAATTTGTTCTTAATTCAATTTCGACTAACTTCTCTCTACTTGGAAAGGTCCATATCCCATCTTTTTGTGTGGAAAAGGTAGTGCTCATGCCAATCTTGAATCTTGATCCAATGAGGAGAAACCCAAATTTTTGGCACATGACATAGTTGTAAGTTCAATGGTATTTGGATCTCATTAAAAATGATTCATACTTGGATAAAGGAATATTGGGGACATTTCTAAGAGGATACAATGGTTCTCCATCCATTTTCTTAGGGTGTCTTCATCCTAGAGTTTGTAATGAGACAAAAATAACATAATTTGTTGGTAGAGGGCCCTAGTTCATAGAAGGTGTGTGCCTCTTTATGAAGTGACGATTCCCTAGCTTCAACTTGTTACCACCTGAATTAGCACCCTTGTGAAAATTCTCAACACAAGTGCTAACTTGGGGCAACAATATGGGAAGTGCACAAATGTCACCTTAGTACACTTTTCCCTTCACTTTAGGCTAGCTCCTAGAAGCCAAGGGAAGTATCCCTATTTGATTAAGTAAACCTCTTAGTGAATTAATTACCATGAAATCTTATGATTTACTTCAAGAATCCACAATATGTATATATAAAAATTAGATGAACAAGGATTACAATAAGTGAATAGATGCTTCAAAGATAACCAATTAGAAACAATAACATAAAACACCAATATATCCACTTGAGAAAGAGGGTTAGGAGCTAGTGGATGTGTGTGCCAAATATGGTATGAAAGATAAATCACAAGTACAACTTCAAATTCTCAATTAAATGACTATCACTCAACAAATGAAACTTTAAAGAGGTGAATTAAACCACTTTTAAACTACTTTAGGACACAAAGAGTGTACTCAGGGGGTAATTCTAGGACCTCCACCTAGTTGTTTATCCTCTCATCCAGATTTTGATTAATGTACCATATGTGCCATTGGAATCTCATTTATGAGCCATTCTCATAATTTTGAGTTGTTAAACTTCACCCGGAGGACATTTTTCCAAGAAGGGTTTAAGCTCATACTTTTTACACTGAATCCTTATTCAACAATTTACATAACTTGAACACCATCTTGTTCTGTAGGTATTAAATGATGAACATGGATTCCCATGGACAATTCTTTTTATTCATGGATATGGGTCTCCACTAGACCTTGATTTCCATGCATTTAGCATAGTTTTCTCCCCTTCTACTCGTTGAATTTTCCTGCCATTCCCATAAATTGCATGTAGGACCCCCTCACTTGGGTAGATGGACCAACCCATCCATGTTGTGCATTTGTCATCTACTTGGTGATAGAGCCTTCCTCAGATGAGCACCCTAACATAGTGACCCTTGTTGCATTTTGGTGCCCATACTATTCCATTCTCCCACCAATTTGGAGTCCAGTTAGTCTCCATATTAGATTTGAGCCACATGCATTTCTTCTTGTCATTTTGATAGCCACACACTCTAGATTCTCCTAATTATGGTTGGTATTTGTTGAATTTTCATTTATCATAATCCCTCTTCTTCATCCATACAATGAAACTCCTTTGTTTTTATTCCTCCATTCACCCACCCTTGGCGAGATTGTCATTAATGTCCCTACCATTGATTACCTCCATTTGTAGTTTTCACTTTTTCATTATCATTACCTGGTTGTTTTCTGGGTCATTTATCTCCTCGTTACCCCTCCACATCCCTAGTTGGTTTTCTCCACCAGGATTCCAATTGGAAATTATCTCTTTTCACACAACTGGTTTGATTTGTTTTACCCTCCATTCAAATGTTTCAAATCTTACCTTKCCCTCCTAACCAACTCCATTGGCATCATCAKGTGGGTTTCTCTATTTTCCACTTAGTTTCCTCCAAAGGGACTCCAATTGGATATAGTGTCTTTCGAAATACTGATTTGATTTTTTCTATCCTCCATTAGGATATTACAAATCTTACCCCCTCGTTYTGACTAGCCCCATTGGCATTATTAGGAGAGGTTTCTCTACTTTTCAGTTGGTCTCCTCCACAGGGATTCCAATTGGATTTTGTGTCTCTCATCACACTAGTTTGATTTGTTCCACCCTCCACTAGAATATGTGTTCCTCATTAGGATATTAAAAAACTTACCTTCTCCTCTTTCCAACCCCTTTTGCATTATCAGGAGGGCCATTTACTCACGCTTCTACTTCTCTTGTACTCAGTTCATTCTTTGGTAGCATCCCTATGTTTCCCTTGTTCAAAGAATTTTAGATGAGTCAACTTTGTGTCCCGTAGAGTTTGTTCAATTACACATCGTGTCTTGTTACAATTTGTTAGCACCTCTGTGAGTCGTAACCATCCCATGTTTACCAACTTTGACCTCCATTTGTCCTTATGGTCACACTAATATGTCCTTGAGAATCTTTGTACCCAGTAATTGACATTTCCCCATGGAATTTTTCAATCATTTACAGGTCATCCCTACATTTATGCTCTGAACAAGGGAAGTCTTGAGTCCACCTCTCATTTCCTTCCCATCCATCCTTGGTGTCAATCTTTGTCAGACAATGATCTAGTTGATTGTTTTAGTTTCTTGAACATGTGTGAGATGCACCAGATCTCAAGAGGGGTTTTCCCTTCATATGGGAGCCCACATGTTTTGGTATCAACAATCCCTTCCAAAGATATGGATTCTCCTTTTGTATTATGGATACCATGCCTGAGTACTCGTTTTCCTTCTTGGGAACTGGTGGACTTTCCCCTATCGACATCAAAACCTTCTTTCTAGGGGTTAGTCCTATGTACCGTAGTACCTATCCACCTTCTCGATGGGTCACCTTGGACCAAGTTGAGAGAGTCACGATTTCTCCCAAACTTGGTAATATCTCACATGCTCAACTCCAAATCATTATTGCATCATTAAGATTCATGCATACATCTATGATCCAACCTCATATGCAGTTCCTTAGATTTGATTGGCTTGGTTCCTCCATTCTCAGAGCCCTCAGTTTGAGATTCTATTCAATTATCTCATGTCAAATCTTTGGAGCCCCATTCCTATTCAACAAGGCTTCTCAGGTTGCATCTATCCCCTTCACACAACATGAGGGACATAAGTTCTTATGTACTATGTTCAACAACACTTGTATTATGTTATTATATCATATTATGTTATTATGTTATTATATTGTACTCTGGCCCATTTCTGCCAACATCATATTGTACTTGAGACCTCATGTTTTCTCACCATTTCATCCCTTTCATGTCATGCACATTATCATTATTATTATTTGTATCATGAGTTATCTCAACGCATATGGGTATTCCTACCTCATCCCTATTGAGATCATTTATTTTCACACCTTTTGACCCTCTTACTGACGGGTGATTTTCTCGGCCTCTCCAATGGTTGGTTTGGCTTCCCATGCCATCTCTTTTCCTCCTTAGATGTCTCATCCATTGGTAAAAGAAAACTGTAATTTATTGCGGTCATACGATGTGTTCCTAACCTCATACATAAGGGGGCATCTGTTATCACCGAACAGTTGTTCACCTAGACCAAATTGTTGGGCTTACCAAAATACACCATGTATAGTATGGGTATCACATGTTTTCACCCACATTTCCTTCATTTCCACTAAAATAACTTACTAAACCATTTTTCCTAAAGTTGTTTCCATTTAATAAAAGTTATAAAATACTTTTATGAATTTTTCCTCTCGAATTTATCTAAAAAGGAAAAATAATCAAGTAATGATTAAATTTGACTTATCATATAATAATGTTTTATTATTTTGACCCTATCAAAGATAACCACTATTTTGCTTATAAATTCAAGAGGTTTTCTCAATTTCCATGGTTAGACACATTGAGAGTACACATTACACTCTGATTATCATCCATCCATTGTCACCCTCTCACTCTCATTTTCTATCATTGTAGCATTTCCCCTTGTTCCATCACTATTACAACCATATACAACCAAAGGAGGAAAGGAGTAGTAGCCACAACCACACACTTTAGGAAGAAATGAACCCTCCCAAGGGGAGGCCACCACAGGATCCAGTTCTTCAAGAGCCACCTCCACAAGTGTATTCATATATGTCTTGTTCATTAGGCATGAGATTTCATTTATTCTTTCCAGCTATTGTTGTTCATGTTTATTTTATTTTGCATGTCTTTTATTCTTACTGGATAGTAGAGATCTTAGAGCATATTTGTTTCATAGAAAACTAGGTTTGTTTTTTTCTAACCCCATTTGTCTATAGTTTTGTTACAACCACAGAGTTTTTTTATTTTCTCACCCTTGCTACAAAATCACATCAACAACCATTCCATTTTCATAGGGGCGCAATAACGTGGCAAGAGAGACATCCATGAATCAGATCCTTTGGATGACAACAAAGACAACAATTCTTTTTCAAGGAAAAAAATCTCAATTTCTATTCCATTGTAGAATGAAAATCGCATTTTTCAATGTTCAAAACACGATATAAATCAAAGCAAGTGCATGGGTATATTTCACTTACAATATTAAAATCACATTAGTGATGTACATTTCATTTCTTTCCCTTTATAGAATAATAGTCGATCTTTCCATTTTTTCCTTCTTGTAAAATTCTAGCCATCATTCTAAAGAATGATCCACAATAACTAATTATAAGTGAGAAGGTGTGATATCAAAGTTACTAGAAGGACTTAGTTCCTTATCTAAATCATAGGTATCAGTTTCATGATGTATTTTTGTTTGGGGCGTCGGTTACCACGACTTCCCTTGAAGAGGAAAGTTTGATATCAATTTCTTCTACTTTATCCCTCGAGAAATGAGTGGTTTCCCCAATCAACAATTATGAGTCTTGATTCACCTCGTTATGATAAAGTTTAATATTCAAACATGGTGGAAAATTCCACCTCTCTGGTTTTTATTTGGTTCCCTTTTTCTAGGGAGGTTGGGCACCATCATGGGGACAAGTAGCTACAAGTAGCTTGTAAATATCTTGGAACATGACATATCTTGCGCTTGGATGTTGTATTCTCATAATCCCCCATGGTGTCTTCACTCAATGATACTATGATATAGTACGTGCATTCATGGGATATTAAAGAATACCGCTAATTTACATTCATGAGATATTAAAGAATACCCCTAATTTCACTAGATAGTACCTCTCAAAACCCTTTTGTTGAACCCCCCTCCTAATATATATTTCCAATATAAAAAAAACCCTATTTTTACTTCATAACCCTTTTTGTATCCCCCAATACCCTGCATTCTCCACCCCACCCCTCCCTCAAATACCTACAATATATTGACTTTATATTTCACAATTTTAAAACCCCCTTTATGAATGAATGTGATAAGATATTGGTCAACAAAATGAATCCTTGTGTAATCCCCAAAGATCACAATTTTACAAATAAGTCCAAGCAATTATTAATAATAAAAACTTCAACCATCTTTGCTTGGCCATTTCATGTTTAAAGATAAAATTAAAAAAAACATCAATACCACTTAGAATAAAATTAAAAAAAATAAATTTCTTTCTTGGAGATCACAAGTTCAAATCCAAGAGTAAAATATATATACCTTTTTATCTCACAAATAAAAAGATTTTTATTATTATTATAATATTTAATTCATAAATTAACAAATGAGTAAGAATAACATCTTTTTTTAAAATAACTTTCCCAATTCATCTCAATGCAGCAAAAATCTTTTACAAAGAAATAAAAGAGGCATTCAACACATTCATATATCAATGTACAGTGAATTCATTTAAAAAAATTAAATAATAGATAAAATAAACAAGGGGAGTTGCGGAGAAACAAGTCCCTGCCAAGAAGGGAGGAGATAGCAGTAAGATTTGTAGCTTCGGAGAGAAAAAACATGTTTGTAGCTCCAGTTTTAAGATTTGTAAGTTTGAAGTTCAATTACCTGTTATGCGATTTCATATTGACCTGATCGATTTGGATTAGCCCTAGTTTGAACTGTAGATTGAACTGTAGATCTATCTGTACTGGACTTGATTTTCTCTTTATGATATTTCGGTGCAAGTATTATGTTGCAACATCATCAAAACAATCGACTTTTAGTACAGGTACTTTTTCAAGCTTCTTTCTCTTTTTTAAATGCCCGATGATGAGTTCCATGTAAAAATTGAGGGGAAGGATAGATCATTACTTGTTGAATAAGATACCCCAACATTTGAATGGTCGTGATGAAAATCTCTATGTTGAGCGAAGCACAAAATGACAATGTCATTTACAAGGAATAATGATATGGTCAAATGGCACATGAGATTGAAGATTTTGTGGTAGTTGATATAGAATATCAGATGACAATATCAAAGCTGATGGGACCTTCTGCAAATTTTCTTATAAGTTTCTTATAGCCAAGGTATGCTCTTAGACCTGGGTAGAGCACTAATGAAATATTGACTAGGAGCTAACCAAGGGGGAATCCATTCACGCAACCCTCATCACCCCTTGTTATGATTGGTATCCTTGAACTTACCTTTTATACAACGTCTCATTACAAAATGAAGTCAAAAGTTGATGATGTGGTCTGATTTCATGGATAGACTCGTAAAATGATACCAATTGCAATTTTTTTTCATTTTTTCATTTTTATGAATTTCATTTGGCGTTGAATTCAAATATGAACAAAAACCAAGAAATATAGGCTACCAATGCAAGGATAATGGTGGAATAAAGGATTTAGAAGTATTGTGACACGGGGTCATTGGAATCAGCTATAGCTTGAAAGAAGTGGAATCAACTATAGGGGTCATTAGTTGAATGAACGAGAGAGCTACTTGATAGACACAGTTCGGTTTGTCCACTTAATGATACATATTTCTCTATGAGAGACACAATAACATCATCATATACCACAACAAAGCCGAATATATTTATGGGTTCTCATATATAGACATGATACATGTATTCCTCTTCATGATGGTTGATTCAGGTTGATCATTATAGAGAGAATATTGTAATGTTATAATGATACAAGATTCCTTGCAAGATTGTTGATGGTCGGGTTTTGGGATTCTCATCATTCCTTGGTCAATTAGGTATCGTGCTTCTAATATGATGCACTGTCAAATCGTATTTGATTCCTGTATCCATTCTAGATAAATATGAGATGCAAGCTACTATTGATTCCGTCGGGATCTAAAAATCTGGTATATAATCTACTGGCCTATGAATGTTGTATGAAGGTGATGTGGATCCTGGTAAAATGGATATCCCACCTAAGGTATCAACCCCATTTTGGTATCATTTAGGTACTGTGACCAACAAGCTTCAATTCCTAAAGTTTGAATTAGACAAAAATGGATTTTTACGCCCTTCATGGATGTGACTAAAGATCAGTAGCAGGAGTTATAGGTGGTCCAAGTTCAGGAGTAGTAGCACCAATAGCAACATCATAGGGAGTATATTAGCTAAGTTGTTGATAGAGTAGATATAGATCCAATGGTTGATGAAGTTGTTTATTACGATCTTAATGTTGAGCTTGATGACCTATAAGCAGTTGCTATTTTAGTTCCATTACCCAGAGCATACCTGAAAGTTAGAGAGCCAAAGCATCCATCTACTTACATTTGGGTAAATACCTAGGATAGCCAAAACCTGTTGAGATCTTATTTGTTGGGAAGGGATTTAAGCTTGATTTTGGGTGAGAATATGAAACCTATGGTGGGAACTGCTTTGTTTCTCCCTCTAGTTCATCTACATGACATGCTGGTTACTGTATCGATCATAGAGAAAAATGCGTATCATTCTAATAGAGAAATAGGTTGATCATGAATATAAAAATAGAAGTTTCAGGCCTAACCCTTATGAGACCTAAGCATAAAAGGGCATAAATTTTTCAGACTAAGCCAGTTAAATCGAGTCTAAATATTATCGTGAGTAACTGTTATTAACATCTCTGCACATGATTTGTTCAACAAATCTGTTGGGAAGGTAAACAACCTAAAGAAATATCTAACGTGAGAACCTACCTCACCAACTAATTAAATCAAAATATATCAATTATGGAGCTTTGAGAAAATACAATAAAATAAACTCTTGACAGTTACCAATCTGACTTATCAACTAGAAATCCATAAACAATTAAGTAATTAAGAGTAATACGGGACAATCAGGTTCTGTAGAGACTTTATTCATAAGTTTAAGGATTTTAAGGGGTTGAAATTAACAACATGAGAAGGTTAATTAATCTTTCTAGAGAATTTAGTCAAAGAGAAATCTAACTAGTAGCATTGTTAAGATGGACCTTCCTCGTCAAGATCTTAGTCAAAGAGAAATCTAACTAGTAGCATTGTTAAGATGGACCTTCCTCGTCAAGATCAGAGCCATAACTATTCAATGTTTCTAGTTTGTAATACCCAACGTCTTCATGCCATTCTTAAGATCTATAGCCTAGTTTCGATTGACTCGTAGAGTTTTGATATAGGTTGAATCATGGCTTTACTTTGGAGGTTTCATTAGCCGCTAACAACTCTCTAGCAAACTAGCATTCTCAAAACAAATGTAACCACGGAGGAATTTAAGGAGGCTTCTTCCTAACTCTAGATAACGCCTTCTCATACTGTTCTTCAACCTCATATGGTAAAATTTGAACCTTGTTTTGAAGGTGGATTAAATTCAACGAGCCCAAGGTGATCATAGCCATAGAACCATCGAGTACGTTCATTCTTTTATTCTATTGTTTTAGTGGTTTTTCAAAAAATATCTTCTTATTCTCTTATTTTAGTCGTTTTTAAAAATAAAAATTAATAAAGTTAAAATTTAAACAACTTTTTGTTATGTTGATCTTCTTATCATGTTATTTGAAGGGTAGCTTAAAAATAGTAGTTAGTGATTTTAAAAATAAAACAACCATCTGGTAAGTTTATCTTCAAATCTAAGTAAAGCTAAAATTAAAACAACCATATGTTATGTTGATTGTCTGGTAGCGGTAGCGATACAGACTAAAAATTGATACTATTTCTAATATATATCATAATAAAATATATGGAATTATAAATCACTTAATACTAATAAAATTAATTATTTATTATATATGTAGTTAAGTAATATCTTAATGTATTAGTTGATTTGTATTGTTAATAAAATAAAAGTATTGGTTTTAATGATTTTTTCCTGGACCCAACGTGGACTTATGTGATGGCTTTCCACACTCCAAGATTATCTATCACAACAAAATTAGGTAGAAAAAGGAATATCATAACGGGGCTAGGTGGAGGCCAGTGGACATCTCATTGACAAATGGATAGTATATTTTTCCTATGCATTGAAGATAACACATGGCATGATGACTATGAGTTGTCATGTGCATTTCAGGCTAATCAATACCATGTCCCTAAGTCCGTTCAATCTTGAATTACCGGAATAACTAGGCCATAAGACCATGAGCAGGGGAAGTCCTCTTCGGCTCTGTCGCTTTGTTACAAGGGTGAAAGATGAATGAAGGAATACGAGAGCTTAGACGACAATAGTGGTAATTCGGGGCGGGAATCATACTGATATGTTCTCCCTCCGTCTCAAATAGATAATTTTGCTAAGTTCCTTGCTTGTCTCAGAGATTGAAATGGAGCCATCAGACACAAAGGTATGAGCAATAAGTAAGGGGCCAGAGAGGGAGGTAGGTAAGTAGGGAGGCTGAGAAATTTTTAATTAATGAACTTAGCAAACCACTGGTAAATGCACTTTACCCATTATCTTTGGTAAATTCAATTTCTGTTAAGTCTGGCATTTTGTGTGGCACTCTGAAATGAATATGATGAATCCAATATTTAGAATTTTGTATAAATCTAGATGTAAGCAAGCATATTATAGAAATCTAATTCAATCTGCTATTTTTTAATTTTGGAAACTATGGCCAGGACACTATTATGAGGATATAACTGGGTAGATGTTCTTTGAAATGAACGTTATAGGCATATAAAAAAATTCAAGTTGAGGATAGGTAGGTTAAATCTATAGGTCCGCACTCCTGAAGATCAGACTCAATCGACAATTACTGGTTGCCATACATACATGTATTCTTACACCCTAAAATATATATGTATATATAATAGCTAGATCAAAATAGAATCTTGTCAGGCCCTAAAAGTCCCTTGTTCTCTACCAAAGTATTAAATTCTCTACTGGCTTTAAGCAACATTACATCTAAAATGATCCAAGCTTACAAGAGATTGGTAACTTAGAGAAGAAACTGAAAATTTATAGATTTCACTTGGAATAGTTTATAGGTCGGTGCAAAATAGGGCCTTGGGGCATAATATAGAAATAGGAACCAACAATGCTTCCTGAATAAATAAGTCCAGTGTTGGGGTATGTAAAGTGATTCCCAATGTGTGTGACCATTAACGATTCATGTCTACCGATATCAAACCAAATACAACAAGTATCAGACATTAAAAACAGAGCATCAACTAATCAATATGCCACAATCTACTTAGCTTAACCAGTTGTAAGCATCAACTCTTGCAGATAATGAGCCCGGGCAGTTAAAAAGAGGATTTAATGAGGCAGGCAATCCCCTGCCTCGTTGATGCAATCATACAAGCGCAATATGCACATGCGACTCGTATGAACCAGGAAAAAAGGAATAAGAACTGGAGAATGTGAATTTTTGGAGAATTGGTGAGAGCAAGGAGGTTCCACCAACAGCTTGGGCTTGATAATATTATGGCCTTTGTACTGATCTGCCAATTTGTCACAAATTCCACATACAAGAATTAGTCATACAAATTTTCACATTTACACAATGATGATCAATATTGATATAAACCAGAATAAATGTTTTGTTTTGCATAAAAATTAGCAGAATAACCTGAAGATTTCGCTCTCCTATCTCAATCTGATCTCAATATGATCAGTGGTCGAAGATAAAAATTGGACAGTGCAGTGTTGAACTACCACCGATTTTGACATTTTCATGTCACACACCGTAAACACCGCTTGAAAAAAATGGAGATTTGCAGCTGTAAAAATTCACAGTATAATATTTAGTACATAGTTGAGTATATAAAACAAACTTATTCAGACAACCGAATCAAAGAATTTTTTTATGATATTCTGTAAAAAATTATAGTAAATAGAAGCACAACTCTGCACAAACGAAAAACGATTAGAACACACTAAAAAAAGAGCTAACATGTAAATGAAAAAATTTATGCCACCATGAATATGTATAAGGAGTAAATAGTAATAACCTCAATGCTCCCTTGCAGTTTCACTAATCTTGGGTTCTTTCTTGTCAACTTTGCTCGAAACTACCTTGTAAAAAAAAAAGTATCATAAGCGTGTTGCTGAGGATAAGCGGAGGAGGTTTTTCCTCGGAATTGCACAGAGAGAACAAAGAATTATTCATGCCTTTTGGCCGAGATTACACAGCTCATCTTGTACTTACTTCGGAACTTCCATCGCAACTCAAGTCAGATTTTTTTTTATGATATTCTGTAAAAAATTACAGTAAATACAAGCACAACTCTGCACAAACTAAAAATGATTAGAACACACTAAAAAAAAGAGCTAACATATAAATGAAAACATTTATGCCACCATGAATATCTGTAAGGAGAAAACATTAATAACCTCAATGATCCCTTGCAGTTTCACTAATCTTGGTTTCTTTCTTGTCAGCTTTGCTCGGAAATACCTTGTAAAAAAAAGTATCATAAGTGTGTTGCTGAGGAGAAGAAAAGGAGGTTTTTCCTCGGAATTGCACTGAGAGAACAAAGAATTATTCATGCTTGTTGGTTGACAGTAAGCATCTCATCTTGTACTTAGTCTAGAACTTCCATTACAGCTCAAGTCACACAGCTCCTGACATAGTTGCTTGGGATTCATACAGTAGGTAAGTTGGATTCATACAGTAGGTAAGTACAAAGGGGTATGAGAGGTTTGCATGGTGGCGTAGGTGGCAGGTTTGCATGGCGGCGTTGGTGGCAGCCGTAGATCAACTCACTATGGACTATGCATTGTTGCAAAGAGATTCAATCTTTAACATTTAACTTTAAGAAGTAATGCTAGAGTTATTTCTAGCATTACTTTGTTGGACAAAAACCACTATGAAAATGCATGCTTTAAATCAACATAGACTAAGCTATCTTCTCCCTCGACCTCGGGAAGAGACCAAATAAGACCCCCAACTTAGAAATTAGGACAAAAAAGTAAAGTGTAATTTCAAAAATTTATGGATTTGCCAAAACTTAGGTTAAAAGACTAATAATTCATTGATTTGCATGCAGGTTTAATAGAAAAAAATAAAATCGATTACTATTAGTCCCTACCAGCCCGAAGGGTAGGGACTAATAAACATGAGAGACATAGTAGAGGATTTAACCATGTGAAAATTATGGTTGCTTCCTTCCTACCGTGATTGTTCAATAGTCACAATGTCTTACATTCAACCCATTAGACATGTAAAGCAAAACATCATGGTAACCCATACCTAACCAGGCGGCCGCCTCTTTTGCATCCCTCCCAGATATATTATATGATTTCTTTGTATTGCAGTAGGTCATACTGTACTTCTCAACAGTTAGCTCAACCACACGACAGTTACCCTTTTCTCCGAAGAAAAGTAAATGCAACCATTTATTAGAATATCAAAACCGCAATGTCAATTAACTAATTAATTAAACACAAAATCAATCCAAATGTCAAGAGGGCGTCCACAGTTCAAACATTCAAAACCTACCTTACAAATTTTTAAAAAGTATCAGACCACACCATGGCCTGGCAAATCCGCCTGGGGATATGCCATGACATTTCAGAAACTTGCAACTGAGTCAAAACAAAGTGACCATAGCCCTAAAGAAGAGAATGTCCCTATTTACAACCCTAATCCTGGAAGGAGTTAAATATATAATCGAGGTTGAATTAACCTTACAACAAATTCATTTCCATTAAAATTAGAATGGAAAATTTCACAACAAACTCCATTTAAAACATTATATTTAATTTTTATTTAGGGAACTTTGTGTATAATAAACCGGTCTTGGTCCATAAAGGCTCAAATGTCAATCCTCACCATATGATTATGGGGACTTTGCAAACAATGAGACCCCTAATGGCTACGACTCCAGTTAAAACCAAGATACAAAACCCAATTAAAATTTAACATCTTAACCTGAAAATATCCATTTAAACTAATTACACTTAAATATACCTATGTCGATAATCTTTATGAGTGACATTTACTTTACCTAAATATACCTGTGTCAATCCCAACGTGCCCCGCAACAAGAAAATGACACCCATCATATCGTCATTCTCATCATAGTATATAATATCAAGGAAGCCCATCAATTAAATCCAAAAACAGTAGCAACTCGGGACCTTGTCGTTGCAGCTGAATAATGATGTCCCTCTTCGGCCTCTGAGACACACAAACACAAATGGCTCCAACAACTCAGTTGCTACACTCCGCAGAGGCCTTAACAATGCCATCAATAAGCCCATTTTCTCCACTGTCTTTATTATTCTCATTACCACTCGACTTTTGTTTTGCTATGATACCATATATGATCTGAATTTTCTGGTATGCGCTAGACTATGATAGTAAAAACAATATTGCACGTTCAGGTGATTGTTTTGAATGCTAATATGAGTTTCCAATATTGTCGCAATAGATTCTCCAAAGTGCTCTTCAAAATTTACTATATGTTGTTCAGATTGACATTCATGAAACGAATATTAATGATTTATGTTTAGGGTTCCTTTGGGCGTTCACGAATTTTCTTTCGGTTGTTCATATATATTAGGTCTTTTCTTGAATTTGTTTTCAGAGTCACAACACATGATTTCTAATTTTTTTGGTTTGTGGGGGTGAACCTTGATGATGGGTAGATGTGTTGGACTATGTGGTGGAGGTGACGCAGAAGAAGTATAATAGTCAAGTCTCGCTAGTGCCATTGGTTTTTGATGATTTCATTCTATAAGGCGATCAAGGTTCGAAACAGGTGGTAGTTGAGAGGAGAGACCCAAAAATCCAACCATGTCAAGGGTTGGTGTGGTCCAGGCCACGTGTGTGCGATCTCAGGTGATTTTGATGACTTAGATGCTCTTGGATCACAGTTTCTTAGGCATTTGCTTGGGATTCATATTCACTCTATGAATTTTTCTATCATGTATTTCAAGTAGGACATGTTAAGATTACAATCAAGAAAATTATAAAGGAGCAAGTTAAAAAGTGGAAAAACACAACTTTTATGATGAGTTTATTTATTCCAATATGACAAAGTTTCAATTTGATCTATTCATTTTTAAAAGAATTGGATGATTTGGATCATCCTAAAATGGGTCAAAATGCCTAAGCTGAAGTTTCATGGTAAATTAAATAGAACTATAACTTCAAGTGAATTCTTATTGGATTTGAAAAATAATTTTACCAAAAAGAAATTGAATTTATCTATTAATTAACTTACTCCAATTAGAAAGATTACACTTCAAGCTACTTATACCAAATTCCATGACTTAGCATTCTTGGAATTTCTATGTCATTTAGATAGTTTTGATTATATATATTTACCATTAATGACCCTATATGGTTTCACTTAACATATCAAAACAAATTCTTAGTTAATTGATTAGTTTTACACTTTTGTGTTGTGTTAACTTTGTTTCTATTAATAATTATAATTGTATATTCAAAATCATATTTGCAATGTAAGAAATTCACAATCACAATCAAACACATATTCAAATACAAATATTATTTATTTTGGAATAAGTTGATTTGGGAGAACTCTAAAGTGAAATGGATTGTTGGGCTCTTTATCATTTTCGAGGTAGGTTACATATTATAAAAGTCTCAACTAGAGCTTCTACCTATGTTCAAATTTGACGACTATAAAGTGAATATCTCATTTTCTCTACTTTGATCCACTTGGTTGTTGGCACACTTATACTGAGAGGGGGGTGAATCAGTTTAGGATTTTTTTTTTCTTTTCTTACAATATTTATCAATTTGTTATTTCACTAATCATAAGGAATTAATGAGAAAAATATACACAAACATACAATCCATTATACATAGAGATTTAACGTGGAAACCCAATTGGGAGAAAACCATAAAACTTATCTTTATAAAATCATGTAGGAAACAATCTACTGTTACAATATTTGCAGGTATCAACCTGTAGGAGAGACCAATATCCTCAGTTGAGCACCAACTCATTAATGTCTCTAAGAACCAACCTTCAACTACAATATTTGCAAGTACCAACCTGCTAGAGACACCAATCTCCTCAGTTGAGCTCGAACTCAACAATTCATGTAGGAACCAACCTACAGTTGAAATATATGCAGGAACCAACCTACAAGAGACACCGATCTCCTCACATTGTCAACAATACCAAATCATCTCTTTACTTCAATCCTTCACCTACACAAATATGTTGATCTATCTTTATTGTCATAACACTCTCCTCCAGTTCACAATCTGCATGACTTCATATGTTCCTTTGACCTTACACCTCTCTGGCACCCTTAGACAATTACATTTACTTATATTTCATTCTCTCGCATCTTGGACCTTAGATCCTCAAAGATTCACTTCATCATCCTTAATCTTGTCACTCATAATCCATCAGAATGATAGGGGAATCATTATGTATACCTGAGCTCTTACACTCAAGGACTTGTCAAAACTCGTGTTCATGGGGTCAGCTCTAAATATTTTTAAATCTTCCTCAAAACCGGGCTGCAAAAATCCTTCTATCGCATGCGATCTTTTTCACTGGTCACAACACATACATCAATTCTCAACAACCGTTTGATGCATCGTGCAATAGATCATAGTTGGTGATCTACTTACTTCCCACCAAAACAAACAACATAACCTCAACACTCAGTAATTGCATGATCAATATTAGATTGAATCTCGACCGTTGATCTATTTATCGCATATCGGGACCACTAGGTCTACCGGTTCATCGAACCACCAGGCCCTTGAGCCTTCAACTTTGCATCTTTACCTTTTCTTCGATCTGGTATAGTAATCGAATGATCGATATCACCAGTTTCACTAGGCTAGTAGAACTTCGAGATCGTGCCTTCAACTACACATCAATACTTTGATCCAATATGAACTAATGGATCATCTCAAATCGAATGTTGATTGTTGATCTAGTTTCCCTGATGTTGATGCCACCGCCCCCCAAAGCCTTTAAAATTTCCCCTCAACAATTTATCTCGATCTGATATGCCACCTGTTGATCGGTCCATCGCATTCACTAGCCTACCAAGCCACCGAGCCCCCAACCCATTTCCCTCCCAAAAGCTTCAAACACATGCAATTCTCCTCATCTTTAACCTTTCTTCGATCCGGCATAAGAATTAATGATCGATATCACCAAGCCACTAGGCTAGTAGAACTTTAGTACGGTGGCCTTCAACTACATTATCAATACTTTGATCCAATATGAACTAATGGATCATCTCAAATCGAATGTTGATTGTTGATCTAGTTTCCCTGATGTCGATGCCATCGCCCCCCAAAGCCTTTAAAATTTCCCCTCAACAATTTATCTCGATCTGATATGCCACCTGTTGATCGGTCCATCGCATTCACTAGCCTACCAAGCCACCGAGCCCCCAACCCATTTCCCTCCCAAAAGCTTCAAACACATGCAATTCCCCTGCAATATTTTGATTCCCAATCTTCTAATATAGGAGATGACACGATCTCCACGTGGACCTCTTCCACATGTACTAGATGATGCGACACTGATAGTGACTACTAACGTCATCATGGCCTCCATCCTTGTTCGGTCACTATGTTGACTTGGAACAAGTGTGTGTCATGACATGTCGTGTTGACGTGGTTGTTGTCATGGTGTTCACGTGGCATTGGTCACCGATCCATTGGGACATCCAACGACCACGCTACCAGGCCCTCATGTTCTAGCACTTGTAACTTCTATATTTCCTTTGACTTTAGACAATTAGAACTTTGATTTTATTCATCTTGGCAATTCATTGATTAGTAACTATTTAGACTTAGTTAGACCAACATAGATTTGAGATGTCCATCCTGACCTCTTTGTGTTGCATAATGCCATTTTTTTATTGTTATATGTTAATAATTATGATAGTTATGAGAATGTTCAAACATGCAAATTTAAATATGGAATTTTGATACATGTATACCAATCCAAGTTATGTTGTGAATGTATAATGTGATGCAATGCATGATGCAAATAGGAATACATTTCTTAATTGAGCATCAATACAAATATGGATTCTTATATAAATTCCCCAGGATGTATTTGCATCAATATGAGTTATTGGTAAATTAAACTATAGGCTGGATGAGCCATGTGATAGCCAAACGACTATAGTATTGAGGTAACTTGGATGTCGTAAAAATAAAGAAGATAGCTTATGCAATAAGTTGTCGTATTATTTAATTTATGATTCAAAATATTACTATGATCTATGGTAAGTGTGGTTTTGACAGATGCACAACTTAAGTTCCAAAGTGGATGTTTTATGACTGAATCTAAGAACAGTAGTTGCACAATATGGCTTTGGATGTAGGGTGTTAACCTTAGTTCTATGAGGAGGGGTGGAATTCCATTGTTTATCCTTCAAAACCTAGAGTTGTGGGAGGGCCGTGTGAAGTCACGCTCCCCTAAACGTGTGATGACCTAGTTGTACGTTGGGGAAGCTTGGTCGAGATGTATGACACTGCTTAGAGATCCTATCCTGAGTTAGGTCAATATAGTTGATGCTCCACTAGTCCAACAGAGGAAAGGATAGGATGGAATATTGAAGTAGGTTAGGAAATATGGATGCTTCGAGGTTAGTTGATAATATTGATTGAGGATTAGAGGTGCCACTATTGTTTACTCACTTGGTTCCTACCATGTTTAAAACCCTTTTTGATTTCCTATTGATATTTTAAGTGCGATAATGAGTTATAGATGAACCGGTGTAATTTTATCTGCTAAGATTATTATTAAATGATGGACATTTGATCCGTTGTCCCACATGTGTTACCGACCATAGAACCATGCACTATACCGATTGTTTATAGTTAGTACATACATGAGATATGTGTCTCTGTTAATGCACACATACCCCACCCATGTACACTAGTATAAGTAATTAATGTATTAATTATTAAAGCAAATTATTAACCATTTAATTGAATGTTTATTGAATATGCAAATTATATTGCACACAAATCATTCTAGAAGCATTAAATACCTCTTGACTTTGATAGATGGTGGGTATGAGGATTTAAATTAGCATGGTGGAGGGTTATGTACATCTTTGGGAAAATTATCAACAGCATTTATTAGTTAGCATGAGAAGAAAGACTTTTGTTTTATTTATTCTTGTTTAATGCAAGTCATTTATATTTAATTTCCATTTTAATATTTTCCAAAATATCTAGATAAGGAATGTTGATGGATAATAATGAGGGTGTAGCTTTGAGACTGGGGAAGTGTGTATGGAAACCTGATAAATAGGGAGGAGAAGTGGTGAGGAAGGAGGAATGGAGAGGTTTGAGCATGATACGAGGTCAGAAATTCATTGGAAGATATAATCCATGCGATAGTTTTCTTTGAGCATTTGTGTTTCACTGTTCTTGGAGTCACTAAGCTGAGGGCGAAGAAACCTAAAGGTTTCTTGGAGCTAGGAAGTTGTCTAGTCTCATAGTTGGTTGGGAGGATTCTCAAGACCCACTGGGCAAGTGAGAAAAGAATGCTTGGAAGCTAACTCCATGACTACATTACAACCCATGAGCTTCGACAAAATAAAGAGGGGGTATTTTTTCTGGTATTTTGTTATTGATATTTTGTGGTATATACTTTGTTTTAAGTTTTAAATCTTAGAGTTAACCTATTACTTATTTTATCATGTTATTTAGATTTATCTTTGAGCAAATGTAGAGGAATTGTGTAAATCAAAATCAATGAAATTATGATAAAACAAAGTTGTTATTGTGTATGTATTTAATGAATGATTAATTGCTTAGCAACACGTAGAGGGTCATACATTTGGTATCAGAGCCATGTTTGAACACTACAAACCTCTATAATAGGGCTATGAACCATGCTTGTATTGTGTTGTCCTTCGATCAAAGCTATCCATTTTTCTTAAAGTTTTCTAAACGAGTACAACATCTTTGTTTATTATTCTTATGTGCAACAAAAGAATGCACTTACAACATTAAATCCATTTAGAAATAGGCAAAGGATTGTTTAGTTTAAATCTATCTCATCCATTAATATGGGGCAAGGATTTCTCAGTTTAAACCTAGCTCATCCATATCCATTAATATTGGAATTGGATTGTGTGCATGGTAGTAATGAAGACCTATTTTTTTCTTGTTTTAAATCAGCCAGATAGTGAGCCGGAGAACAGCATCCACCACACTAATAATCTGTCCCACCAAAACCCACCTTAACCATCCACTTGAGTTCCATGAATGTTATCCCTTATATGTCCCTAATTAATTAATTTGATGACCCAAAAATTATTCTTTGTTGTCAAAATTTCCAAGTTAAAATCAACACCGTATCTACTTGATGAGATAGTGAGTCGGATAGTTGAGCATCTCAAAAGTGAGAGAAACCTAGAATTAATTAATTTGATGACTAAAAATTATTCATTATTCTTTTGCTGTCAAAATTTTCCTGTTTAAAATCAACACCATAATTAATTTGATGACTGAAAGTGATTCTTTTATGGCAACTAGTAGAGAAGATGCTACAAGTTTGAGTTTCAATCGTGAGACCGTTGACGAATTACAACTCAGTTAAATAAATGAAGAAAACGCTTTTGAGCAGCAAATTAGTGTGTTCATTGATATACAATCACATTTAAATTTTATCAACAACATTTTAGATTTGGTTGAATGTTTTGTTTATGTTTTGAGTTACAAAGAAACATATATATTTTAAACTTGTAGAGAGGTACACTTCAACAATTCTGAGTTACAAAGTATATTTTAAGCCTATATAGAGGCACATTTTAAAAAAATATTGAGGCACACTTAAATATTTTAAGCCTGTATAGATGCACACTTTAGAAAAATTATATGTCAAGCTTGTATAGAGGCACACTTCAGGAATCCTATAGCATTTTTATGAAAAGTAAGAAGAAAACCTTGATACTATGAAATTTTATTTAGTCCATCTAAAATATTCCTATTCCAAGTAGTGGTAGATTCATGAAATGGTTTATGGTTTGTTGAAATATACAAGAAAAAATAAAAATGAAAATAGATATTATTTCAAAGCAAGAAATAGATAACAAAAAAAAAAAAAGGTGTAAGCCGGCCTTTTTACAACCTATAGAGAGAGGTTAGGTTGATTTATGTTACAAGTCATTACAACCCAAATATCGAAACAACCCAAAAATGGGTAGGAAAAGATGACAACAATATAAAGCACAACTTTTCCTCAATACATCCACTTTAATATTTGGGACATTCAATTCAAAACACACAAACATGATTATTACAATTCAAAACTTAGAGCTAGGGCCTCCAACCATTTACATAATTATTCCTCCAAATAGCCTAAAAATACCATACCTTAATAACATCCTTAACTTGGGTGGGTTAGAACTTGGAACCTAAATTCCATATAGGTTCCATATTACAAGAAAAACAACTTTTCCATGCCAAAAGCCCAAGCAGAAATAACCTTGAAATAACCCATAAACCCAAAGAACCCAAAAATCCAAAGAAAGAGAAAATGAGTAGCAGGATAGAAATCTTGCACATTGTCCAACCACCCACACTCTACCAACCTTCGCTACCACTCAGAAGAGACTATCATCCTTGTTCAAGTCAGCCAATTTCCTATAAAAAAAAATTGACAAAAACCAAAACAAAAACAATTCAATTTGAAGGTTAAATTTCCAACAGACGAAAAATTTAAATCCAACTTGATATATATATATATATATATACATATATATATATATATTACTTTTAGATTTAGTATTGTATAAAAATATCTACATATATACATTAAATAAGACAAAATTACATAGATATGAAATAAATCTAATTTAATATATATATATATATATATATATATATATATATATATATATATATATATAGTAGGTATAAAGGTGTTAAAAAAAAAGGAAAGAGATACATAGATATGGAATAAACCTAAATCATATATATATTAATTCTAAAACCAACAAAAAAAATGTAAAAACGAGAGAGTATAAGTCATCCCATTTATAATAAGCATACAAAGGAAGAAGGGCACCATCGTCATATATGAACTGGCTAAGAAAGGGTAGGGTAATCCTGCAAATACCCATCAAAGGACACGACACGAGTTACCATCAATTGCAGAACCAAACTAACCATCATATTTAGTAAATGGTCTGCGCCCGATTTTGATATGCGTCACTCCCTTGAATTTAAGTAGGAAAGTAATAGAATTAAAAGTCCACATAGGCAAGCGCTTTGCGTGCTTGACCTTCTCCTCTATCTAAACCTTCCCCAAGAAAGCATGCTTTCTGGATTCCGAGGGGACTTGCTCATTTTATGTAATTGAAAACTCATATGTTAGGTAATGTAGCTAGTACAGCTTGAAGCCCCACATAAGAAAAATTGAATTGATGAAATATGGGTATTGAGCATACTAGACGATGAGTCATGGACAACCCTCATCATACGACAACAACTCGATAATCAGTGCAAATTTTATTTTATTTCTTTTGGTTAAGGTGTGTGCACGCATGTAAAGTGTCGCATAATAATTCTTGACTCATGTCACCACCGACTCCACTAACAAGATGCAACCAATGAGCGAAATCACAACAAGACCACATAAGGTGCACACAAATCCGCATCGCAAGCATTAAACTAATTCATCCATCACCCTCAAAAGACCGGACTTCCCATCCATCCTACCTCGCATTGCTGGACCCCAAGACACATAAGCAACGCCAAGCCCAAGTTCCCATCGACTTTTAACCATTTAAGATCCGGCCGAACTGCTCTGAGGAACATGGAGGTGTCTACATCCCTACCGGACGCAGCGCACTGCTAAGCAAGAAGTTAAACAACCAAAGTAATAACAATTAAATCCAACAACCACTCTCTACGGAAGGTGCAAGATAAAGGGACTTAGACAAGGACCAACTAATAATTAAGACCATGCATTTTCTATGAACCAACTGTGATTGATTACTGACCAACCGCTCCATTAAATTTCATTAACCAATGAATACCTTATACATAAGGTAAATCCCAATTAATCTCCACCCCCATTATTAAGTTATAAAATCCTATTGTACTTAGTTCAAGGACAATGCAATAATCACAAGCACATTGCATTTATCTGTTAATCGCAATAATTGGGCAATGATATCATTACCATAATGATAAACCCACTAACATTTACCTTACCATAAATGTTAGCACTAACATAAAACATTCACCATATTATCTTAACATTACCTTACCAGTTATTACCATGCATTTACATTTCATTATTACTTTTCATTAACATAACATTTTATTACATTTCCATACATTCAAAAGAATATATAAATATCTAGATCTATGGGAAGTAAACCATAACTATTCCATTAAAAACAAAATAAAACAAAGCAAATAGACCTATGCTAATTTATTTAAGGTCCTTAAACTCCGTATTAATTTGCACTCTGCATTGTTATGAAGGGGATCCAATCATTATTATCTAACAAGTTATTACTTGACTACAATTTCCAAAAATATTCAATTAAAATAAGGAGTTTATATTTTATACATTGACAACTAAATAAGGACCAAATCTTTATTCCCTATGTTATCTATAACAACTACCCTAATCAATACCGTAACGATAACCAAATACTCAATAACATTACTATGAACAAATGCATTAACATAAACATCACTCTACCTTAACAACCATAATGATAAGGTCTTGGTTTTAGAGCTACCCTACTAACTAGTAGTAACATTTTATCCATCAATGACATTTTAAAATTTCATAACGGTAAAGAATTTAATACTATTATTCCTTGACATACACACTAGCTACAATATGATTATTCCATAAATAAAAAGGGGGCATTAAAACTTTTCTCTGCTATACCACATAAAAGGAATTTAAATAAAACTCAAGTCATTCAATTTCATAACAAATGCATTTACACCCACTGCCACATAACATTATTCTCAAATGGGCTAACAACTCAAGTAACACTCCAACGGAAAAAATTCAGAAAACTAATTTAATTTGTATGTGGATCAAAGGGAAATTATCGTAACATCGCTAACTCGGCGTAATTCATCAATCAAGTAAATCACCGAGGGATATGGCCCAATCATCAAGAAGATACCTCAACGCTGTAAAATCAAGCAAAACTAAGGGAGAAAATATCAAAATATACGAGTAATAAAACTCATTACCCAACAAATCACTGCATGCATGAGTGGCTTTGAAATTGACTTATTTTAACTAATATCTAAATGGGTGTAACAAATAGACTTAAACATGCGTAAAGGACAAATTAATTTCCAATCTAAATCTATTCTGTTTCACATAATTACTGGAAACATATTGAACATGAGCTGTAATACTTTGGATCTCCAACGTTTTGCTAAATCCATGCTTAATCATACTTAATGCATCCAAGAGGTAATAGAAAGAGATTAACGGTTCAATGGTTGAAAGTTTAAAGATTGGTTTCAAAGCACTGAAAATCATCAATAACTCAATTGATCCAATATCGTATTCTGTTGATCTAATAGCAAATGGATTGAATATATTTTTGTGAATGCTAAAAATCTTAAAGTTCAGATCTGCTTCTGATTTCTAGAATTCCTTGTTTAAAGGTTGATCACTGGTTTAATACACTTTGGCAGAACTTTCTTAAGGCATTTTTCATTAGTAGTGATCTAATCCATCTCAAGCATGAAATTTATGCTCTGAAACTTTGAACAACCTGCATAAAAAATCAACGATTCATACTTGCTATAATATTGTTGATGGTTATTAACATGTTGAAATTTGGATGATTGTCTTACATAAGTTTGAAACATCATAGCTTGAGCATTTCACTCTTTAGGCACTCTATTGTATCACATAAACCCAATCAATATTAAAGATTTCTGAACGACTTGCTTTAACTTGAAATTTCATCTTGATTACAACGTTGTTCCCTGGAATTTACTGTGGTATAAAATCTAGAATTAAGAAACAACAGTGTAGACATTTAAAAACGAAATTCCCATACATTTATAAACGAATGCCCATACAAAAATGAAGTGCCCATACATTTATAAACGCCCATACCAAAAACGAAATGCCCATACATTTATAAATGCCCATACAAAAACGAAATGCCGATACATTTATAAACGAGATGCCCATACATTTATAAATGAAATGCCCATATATTTATAAACGTACACAGAAGTTATTAACGCCCACAACAAATGTAAAAACACCCACAGAAAGGTAAAAACGCCCACGATAATGTAAAAACGCCATGGATGAATGGTTAAAATGCCCACTGTGATTTTAAACGCCCACAGAAGTTATAAACGCCCGCAACAAATGTAAAAACACCCACAGAAAGGTAAAAATGCCCACGACAATGTGAAAACGCCATGGTTGAATGGTTAAAATGCCCACTGTGATTTTAAACACCCACAGAAGTTATAAACGCCCACAGCAAAATGTAAAAACACCCACAGAAAGGTAAAAAAGCCCATGGCAAAATGTAAAAACACCCACAGAAAGGTAAAAATGCCCTTACACAACAGTGAAATAACGTAGGGTACCGTGCCACCACAAAAATAAGAAGACCAGCAAATCGCAGGTCATAAGGATTTCCAACGCAGAGATAGTTTTATCTCTTTCAAGAAAAAAAAAACGCAGACAACAAAACGCAAGGTATAGCAGGAGATCGCACAGATCCAAGGAAGGTCAGCAATGCCGAGATCATGAAATTCTTTTATCTAAAACCGGCATGCAACAACAGAGTAAGAATTAATATTTTTATGACTGTCACACAATTACAATCGCCAAAGAGCAAGGCAAGAAACCAATTAATCCAACAAGAAACCAAGCCATTTGAAGTTAAGTATTTTTTATCTCACACTGCCGATACAAAAATGTTGATAACAATACGAGATGCCTAAAGTACTAATACCTTCTATCATGCAAAAGAAAAACATACTGTTTCCTTAACTCCCGCCTCGAATGATGACCCCGCACTCTGTGTCGCTCCTGCTCCGCGCCGCTCCCGCTCACCGACCGTAGAGACTACACTGGTACCTCCCAGCCAATCGCTAGGGGTACTCTTCTTCCCCCTTGTCCCCCGAGCCACAAAGGGGCCACACTCTATCTAGATGGTAAGTCTAGCTTCCCATCTCACCTCGCAAGGTCAAGCTACCACTCCTATCCAAGCTGAGAAAATCCCAACTCCTCATAAGTAATCAATCAAGTCACAAATCCGGCAGCGTAACGTTACGCTAACCACCGATCCCTTTCTTCCTCCTCTTCCCTTTCTTTTATAGAGTTGTCCAACCTCACACTTTCCCTAAATCACTTTTAAATTAAGTTTAAATAAAAATATTCTAAATATTCTCCTTCCCACAAGTGTCGTCCATCCCCCTCTTTCCTCCAATAATTATTTTCTTTAAATTATTAATTTACTCATTTCCCTCACCCACATAGTGTTGCTCCTAAAAATCCTCCTAGGTGTTCCTAGATCCCATTACATGTTTTAAATACTTTCCCTGAAATGAAGTTGCTAATTTTAGTTCATTTTAGAAGGTTCTTAATTACAGATTCCTTACTATATTGACCTCGCTTTTTACCATAAGTTACCATCTTTCCTTTATTATGTTTCCTCCATTTACTTAGTTTCCCAATTCTTATTATTCCCTTCTTTCCCCTTTTTATTAAACCCAAAATGGCAGTTG